>JANGFJ010000112.1:11703-78155 GCA_025758675.1 Naganishia antarctica | reverse complement strand
AGAGTAAACCGCTTGTGCTAGTTCCCTTTACAACGACGGTGCCACCTTCTTCCGTAGGATAGACCACTGGTCCGCGACACCACCCCTAGCCCCTGAACCTTTACACAG
Organism: Naganishia antarctica; assembly: GCA_025758675.1. Lineage (NCBI taxonomy): Eukaryota > Fungi > Basidiomycota > Tremellomycetes > Filobasidiales > Filobasidiaceae > Naganishia > Naganishia antarctica. The sequence continues at coordinate 78,047 of JANGFJ010000112.1, read as the reverse complement.
ATATGGAGGAGAAACGAAAACGAAGCGGGCGTATATTCACTTTACGAGAGAGCAAAAGCAAGGGAAAGACATGGCATAGTTGCGTGATCACACATCCGACCCCCTCGAATAAATTTGCCCTTCCCTGCGTGCATAATCTCTGATTGTCCATACAAAGGGCTTTAAGCCTACCGGCTACCCTTTGTCCTCTCCTTTGTAAATACGCTCTGATTGTCCCAACAAAGGCAGCCATGCTCCATCAAACGAATGTGGCTAGACCTCTATGAATACCGCACATCGAACATGACCATGTTACACGTCCGCGAGAGGGCGTGGGGGGATATCTGCGCGCCATGAAGTCCATATTTCAATTGGGGACACTGTTCGCGATAGCTAATGCTCTGTGCGCTCTTGCAACTGTTGTTACGGATCGATCACTGGACGACTGCGACTCTCATGCTTGCTGCTTTCAATGGCAGAGTCTGCCTCCGACCTATCGATCGGGCACATATGATTTCGGCAAGTTTTCGCCAGAGATTCAAAAAGCCATGACACCAGGGAGTGAATGCAACCTCATTTTGCAAACCACACGATTACAGGTAAGTAGCGAGAATCAATTGGTTCCAATACTTGAAACCTACAAGAGCACCTGCACACCATAGTGGGACGTTCTTATGAATCCAGAATATACTTTGGTATTCCCATACTGCAGAGATAGCCAGCCTGGAAAAGATCAGGATCTACACAAGGTGGCTGAAGTGGTTCACGAGGAAAGGCAAATATGGTGGGGTGATCAGGAGTTTCTAATCCTGAAAGATCTTGTTGTTGAAGGAGACCAAGTCAGGGGGACTAGTCTATCTGTGATCAGCGACCAGGGAGAAACAAAACCGTAAGCCACAACCCTATTGCATATCATCATCCGCCCAAGAAGAAAAGCCATAAGCTAAAACAGCAATTTCTACATCAGAATCGATGCGCAGTGGAATGCCAAGGAGCTAGGACCATTCCCTAGCCCATATATTAATGCCGTTGGTAAGCCCCATATTCAGCGAAGAACAGCGAGGCAACATTCTAAAAGGTCGATTTTCGGACCAGGCCCAAAATTCGTCTATCCCTTTCCAGATCAACAAAGAAGATGTGTTGCCGGAAAGCCTGCATGATTGGTCATCTTCTCCACATGAAAGCCATCTCTTCGTCTCAGAGACTAGATGGCGAATCTGAACTTCCATGTTTCGGAAAATTGCACATTCTGGGGCGACTCAGCAGATATCAGTCGCGATCCATTTTTGAAGGACATTCCGCTTAGAAGAGCTTCTTCGTTTGGTAGAGTCTCAATCGGGGATGGCCCATTCGGGGAGCAATCTGTGAAAGCTACAGCTAGATGACACCAGACAATGTAGATATGCTCACTCACAAGACTACCAGTGATTCGCTGGCATCTTTGTTACAAACCGTCAGTTGCGAGAGCCATGCTCTTTTGCATAACAATATACCTCATAGAGGGGTATCGATCTCTTTCATCACCTTCGCCCGAGCATGCACTCCTTTTCAAAAGCGGATTCTCTGGGTATAGGCGGAGGACAGAGTTGGCTGCTTATATGGTATTAGTAGTAAGGTAAAGGTACGTGAGTTTGGTCGCTTGCGGAGTTGAGACCAAAAGATGGCATGATTAGATGAACGAGACCGTTTTGGAATGGACTGAAACCGCCATAGGGAACAATCGAAATTCAGATCGCTTGTTGCGCCAGTGCAAAGTTTTCCCCAATAATTGAGATTGCGGAGGAAGAATTGCCTTAAGGAGCAGAGGAATGAAAGGACGTTGCCAGGGATACGATGGTAATCACGAAAACAGAGTTTGATATCACTTACGATGCAAGCAGGCTGGAGCATATCTGTCTCTTGAGAGCTGGTTGTTCCATTATTACGAATGACTCGAACACTGTCAGGATAGTCCTTGTAATATAGCTTCACATTGGAATTCATATGTCAGCGTAAGCTACAGCAGAGTTCGGTCGACTTAAATGCTGCCTTGGTTGATGTCTCTTCCCTTCATTCGGTAGCATACCCCAGACTCCACAGCTGCCGGGACTGCCTTCGCCTCCATTGTCATTCTCGGCGTCTTCTTTTATCGTTGCCGCTCCTTCTGTCTCCCGGGTGGCACGTAACTAGTTTGTATGAACATGATCCCAAAGGCAGTCAGCGAGGGGGTCTAGCAACATATTGTGCAGCACCGCACAAACACTAATCCGATCATATCATTTCCGCGAATAGACGTGATTACCGGCAAGCGATTTATTCTAGGACTCAAGATGGCAATGCGGTTGTAGAGGGTACCAGCACGAGCGGTCTATGTTATTGATTAAGTCGATATTCGATAATACGGGAGTGGAAGACGAAGGGTAGCTCCCGCATTGAAGGTGAATCAAAGGATGAAACAAATCATAAAGGATAATTGATGGTGGCAAAATGCCCGACATATGTACCTAATCTGAATGCATGGTGATCCTTGGAAACCGTAAGGTCGGTCCCACGATTGCTCCCAAAGAGGAGTGAAGCTTCCGGAGTTTCGGGTGTTCCTGGTGATATTGGACTATGTGGATCTAAACGGACTGTCTGAACTATCTGGAGTTGAAAGTATTGCCGGAATAGCCAATATCTCTATAACATCGTGCGTCCCCCCCCCCCCCCCCCCCCCCCTATAACCCTTTTGGAGAAAGGTCGTCCTCGAAGCCATGGCGAAGAAGCAAGGTGATCTACTTTTCGGTGTAGGACGTACGTACTGGTTACATAGTCCCCTTTGCTGGAACGATGCACCTCGTTTCATCACTCACGCGTTGGGTATGTTCTCCGGCGTTCAGCTCGTATATCACGGTGCCGCTCCGCTGGTTTCCAAAAGTGGTGGTGCGGTCATGATGAAAACGGGCAAACCACGTATACGCACCCAGATTGAGAAGATATGCCGAAGTACAAACCGAGCAGACAGCATTTCCACCCTTGTCACAACAGACGAAGTAGCACCTCGTGGTATGCTACGGCTTGCCGGCTCAAAATTTCTTGAATGCTCTTGTGGACATGACTCTTCAGAGCAGTTGTCTTGCATGGGGTGTTGAAGTGTTTACAAGACTTCATCCAACATCTTCGCGGAACAGCATCTGTGAATCAAACATGTGTGATAACCTGTGAGCTCTACTACCAGCTACTGCGGCTTCTACTAGTCCTCTCCATTCGCGACAGCTGTCAACACCCGTCGATCAGAATCACAGCTCCGTATGATTTTCTCCAGCGGGGCGACCGAGAGCCTCGCTGTGATGTCGAGAATCGCATCAGGCAGTATCTGCCCTAGCACCCAATCCTCGTCGAGCAGCAGCTACATCGAAGTCATTTGGCGCTGCTGACGCCTTATGGCCTCCAGTGCCTGGTCTACTAGAGCTTGTCGTCTTTCGTGGAAAACCACCCGATGGCGATCTAGGCTCGGCTCCTGACCATCTCCTCCTCCGCCCGCGGCGTTTGGCTAATAGTTTCCGGATTTGATACCTCCCCCATTGGGTACATCTCCCCCGATGCCTGGGCCTCCCCCGGGGAGAGGGCGAATGCGACTATGAACCACTTGCCCTTCCTCAGGGTACAAATCACGCGCTACCATATTTTCAGGCAGCATGTTATCCCAATATCTCTCCTGAGTAATATGCTTTGGATAGCATCGGAGGAATGTGTAGACGTCTTTGCAGAGCTCGTGCCATGGCTGGAATGCTGAACGGTCGCAGGCGTGGACTCGCTTGTTTGACATGTCAATTGTCAGGGTATACATGACATTTTCAGGGTCGGCGTGTCACTTCGCATTCTGACCTGAAACGGTGTTGGATCTCACATGGCGTATCTTCCAGCCCCCTCTCGCGACACGCACCGTATCATCGTCAACCGGCACAATTGACTTCAGCAGCTGTTCTTGCGTCAACAAGTCAACCCTTCCCGCGAGCCTCTCTTTGACGAAAGGAGGGCACTCGGAACTGACCCAGGCAGGCACCGAACCGACGACTGGAAAAAGTGGGTTACAACCTATATGCTTGCAATGCTTCGTCAGATACAAGCCGATTAAACTTATTGCGTTTAGTCTCACGGGCTGCGCCAGAGTGTGTAACAAAAAATCGATGGGCTGCTTCTAGTCCTTTCCGATGTATTCTTCCTTCAGAGTACTATGGAATGACGCTATGAGGTTATTGGTGTCTATAGTATAAGCGAAGTCCTGGAGCCGTGGAGTCAACGATGTAAGCACGTTTCGAAGCATGGCGAAACAAAAGCGGAATTTACTCAACGCCAGAGGCCACCCAAAATCATTCAATCCAGGAAATGTATTCCAGACCACTCCAGTCACCGATCATTCGTAAAGTCGTTTTCCGAATACCTCCACAGTTTCCGCTTTGAGAAGGCTGTCGAGCTGGTTCTTCATGCATCTCCAGGCAACGCCTTGTCCCCCAGCCCTCACTCTCCTCTCCTAGTTGACCTTCGACCGGGACAAGACGGGTGCATTTTTCGTGCCATGCCTTCTCGAGATGGACGCAACACCAGTGGACCTTGGGCAGAGGATCGCGTTCGGCGTATGCGTTGAGGATGGCCGTCATCTCCTTTGCCGACATATCTATCATGAAGTAGTGGGGTACAAACTCCAGCTCGTTCTTAAGCCATAACGGCCAACTCTCCACCGGCTGACTAAAAGAGACGATCAACTTCAGACCATGCCGTCGATGAGGTGGATTAAACGGGCGACAGATACGTACTGAGCCTCGGAATCCGCTAACATCCAGGCGCCTGGGCTCAAGCCACCCCTCTGCCTGTTGCGAACGACCAGCGTGTAGAAGAATATCGTCTCCCCCGCAAATCCTTTCTCGCAGTTATGGATAGAGTCCATGCAAACCTTTCTCCCGTAAACATGAAGACGCTGTAGCGGTCGGGCAAACGGACGATGCGCAAATGGCAATGGGTTACCGAACGAGTTTCACGCACTGCCATTTTCCAAGGAGCAACCAACCACACCCAATATTTATCCGCATTCATCGCGTGAACGGCGACTCCGTAGTGAGCCATCCATCCTTTTTCCCGCAAGCTAGCCAATTGCAGCTCCAAAGCGGTGGCGGTCGCGCCGGGCTGAGACGAGTCGACCAGCGGCCTGACGCTCTCTGGGTAAGCCTCCTTGCAGCATTAAATATATCCATAGGTTTGATCCTATGCCCCAGATGTGTCGTGAATACACGTAATACGAAGCTGAATCCTCGCGCCATGTGGATCCATCTTGCCACCAGCCAGTCCATTGTCCAATTCGACTAGCTTCATCGCCCGTACTCTGTTGGCAGTATATAACCACAGTTGTGGACGGAATGCCCTGTTTGCCTCCTGGGATGTTAGCTCACCATTAACACATCCATTACGGTCTACTGATATACACGGTGTGGCGTACTCCAGGTAAGCACTTGCAACCTTCTCTAGACCTGTACAACCATTATCACATCCATTACGGTCTGCTGATATCACGCGGTGTGGCGCATTCCGGATTACAACAAGATGAACATTAGCTCTGGGTGCCTGACCTTTCAGAAGCGCTATCAGCCCATTGATAGGAGGGTTTGCCGAGATATCATCCATGACCTTTTCCGGCACTGCTATGATCTTTCTGACGATCTTCTTGGTAGCGCCTAGATGTTACGTAGAACCGCCTCGAGGTTGACCCTTGTTTCACGGAACAGACCTTTGCGACGGTCGTGGTCCATATCAAGGAGCTCTGACACCAAGGATCGTACATATCAGCTCCAAAACATTTCCATTCACAGATATTTCCATCTCACCGTAGCCTACATAACGCCAGTGATATGTCACCTTGACTGATTCATCGTTTCGATAGAAGATCGATAGCTTCTCTGGACAGCCGCGTCTGATCGACGTCTTCCCCTTGCGAGGCTTCACCGGCCCGACCTTCTCAACAAGCGCCGTTGGACGTCTCTCTATTCCGTGCGTGGAATACACTCCTGAGAACTGATACTTCCATTTTTCAAATTTGCTCCAATCCCGAGGTATTCGCTCTACTGCCGGTGCTTTGTGGAATTGTGGTTGAACAATCAGTCTCAGCTCATCTTGGATACAGTGCGTGAGACACACCGCCAACGTCCTGCCCTGTCACCCTCCTCTCCCAGGCCCTAGCAGCATCCAATGCTTCCGGACCATGATGCTTAACACGATTGTATGTGCATTGGCGCTGTTGGTCCTTGGACCACGCATTGGATTCTGCTCTGCTACCTGCATAAATAGAGTGTAATGCGGTTCTTGAAGGACAACATCTAATCTGGCTGGGTCAATTGGCGTGGCTATAAGCGAGTGCTCATACAACGGCGGTACCCGTATGTCTTCCATCACGGCACAGATAGCACAATCCACTAGCCAAACAGTTTCGTACACCGTCAATCGGTCTAACGGATGATACCAAATCAGCGAGATGTTGCCATATCCGCTCTGCGTTTTGCCATCGGTCTTGGCTGGTACGCACACATCCAGAGCCACGACGTTTCCCGAACGTATATTTCTCACGCCTATCCCTGCTTTGCCCTTCTTGTTCTCGCGGTAATCAGCCTACTTGGTTCGGCGGCGAGGATGTTTGGAAACGAAGCGGTGCAGTCTCCGGTGAGCCTTTGTTAGTAACTCATCTGAAAGGACGAACAAACAGGTAGCCAAATGCAAAATGAAGTGCCAAGCAGGCAGTATCCGATCCTTTGCCCTTACCTCAGACCAGAGAGATGAGCCTGGGGACGAGACGGCGCAGTCTCCGGTGAGCCCTTCGTTAATAAGATTTTAGAAGGCACCCGGACGATGACTGGCGGGCGGAACGCAGACAGCACGCGGCGGGTGGTAACAGAAGTAGTCTGATAGACGAACGATTATCAGATGCGTGAGTATGATGTGACGTAGAGGAAGTACTGCCGAGAACGAAACCAGCGCAGCAGCTCTCCAGGCCAAGCTTCCGAAAGATTTAGCTGAGGATTGGACGGAATAGACGACATTCGGCGGTACGGATGCTGAGAGATGCGAAACTTGCGAAACTGGGGGTTAGGATGAATCCCAGCCTTACGTAAACCATTCGTCATCCGAAGCGCATTCTCGTCGTTTGCCTGCAATCCTTATCATCGCTACCCTTGTAACCCTTCTTGCATATCCTATATTCTCGTCCCCCAAACACCATGTCAGCTCCCGCCACCGCCTCAGATATGCCTCAGATCCAGACCACCATCTCCCCGATCGACCAGAAGCCCGCCCTCACACGGCCTCTGCTCACGGATGACCAGCTCGACCATGTGATTGGACAGAGCGTCAAGGCGTACAAGGCATGGCGCAAGGTATCCCTCGATGATCGATTAAAGATTGCCGAAAAATGGATGGTGCGTCTTCCGAATCGAGATCCTGATGTTGTGCGGTACTGACGCCTCTGCTGCGTTATAGACGGAATTCGAAAAGATGAAAGACGTTCTAGCGGAAGAAATCACGCTTCAAATGGGTCGTCCGATTTCTCAGGCGCCGGGAGAGATTACGGGTACCCTGAGCCGTGCGAAGCATCTCATCAGTATCGCCAGGGAGAGTTTGGCGGATGTTCCGCAGACCGAGACGGATACCGAGGCGTTGAAGCGGGTTATCCGAAGGGAACCGTTGGGCGTAGTGGCGATCGTTGCGCCATGGAAGTGAGTCCACATTTTGAGCGCTCTCCCCGTTCTGCCGCTCATCTCTTTCGTGTTGTGCAGCTTCCCCTACTTGACGATGATCAACTCTGTTCTTCCCGCCCTCATCGCCGGAAACACAATCATCATCAAACCCTCGCCCCAAACGCCCACCCCAGCCGAACGCCTCGTCGCCACCCTTGCCCTTGCCGGACTGCCCACAAACGTAGCACAAGTCGTCCATCTCTCTCCCTCCGGCACATCCCACCTCGCCTCGGACCCCAGAATCGGGTTCTTGAGTTTCACGGGGAGCGTACAGGGCGGGAAAGCGTTGGCGAAAGCGGCAGTGGAAGCCGAGGCGTTCAAGGGTGTTGGTTTGGAGCTGGGAGGCAAAGATCCGGCATATGTCAGGCCAGAGGTTGACGTCAAGTGGGCAGCCGCAGAGTTGATCGATGGTACGTCATCTCCCGCCCACCGTCGTTCGTTCACTAATCGTCCTGTCCTGCCTAGGCGCCATGTTCAACTCGGGTCAATCCTGCTGCGGTATTGAACGAATTTACGTCCACGCCTCGCTCTACGAACAATTCATCGAAGAATTTGCGCGCGTAGCCAAGGGATACAAACTCGGTGATCCTCGATCAAAAGAAACCAACTTGGGACCCGTCGTCAGTGTTGCGAGTGCGGAGAGGATTAGGAAGCAGGTTGCGGATGCGGTGAGGGATGGGGCGACAGAGGTGGTTGGACAGGAAGGGTATGAGATTGAGGAGGAGGGGAACGCGTACGTGGGGCCGAAGGTCTTGGTGGATGTGTCCCATGAGATGGATGTCATGATGGAAGAGGTGGGTCCGTCGTGGTTCGGCGGTGAGGCTGTTTGTTTACTCTTTTTTGACAGACGTTCGGTCCCGTCGTTGGTATTATGAAGGTGGAATCCGACGAGGAGGCGCTTCAGCTCATGAACGACTCTCCTTACGGCTTGGTACGTCCCTCTCCAACAACCACGTTCTCTACTGACTCGTACCCTTCTTACGCTAGACGGCATCCATCTGGACAGATATCGACGCTCCCGGCGCGGCAGAAGCGTTTGAAATGTTCGCACAAGACCTAGAGACCGGTACCGTCTTCTTGAACCGGTGTGATTACCTCGATCCCGCGTTGGCATGGACGGGGGTCAAGAACAGCGGACGAGGAGTCAGCTTGTCAAAGTTCGGTGAGTTTGGTCGCGCGTGGGGGGCGGGCGGTACTGATCCGTTACGGTCACAGGTTATGATCAGTTGACGAGACCCAAGTCCATCCATATGAAGATCAAGACGGTGTAGATGCAAAAAATAGGTCGCATCGGCCGAAGAAGGACGGAAAGCTTGGAAGAGCAGCTGAAGCTGGGAAATACATGCTCGCAGATTTGTATATGAGTATGAGCATGAATACAGCCTTTCCTTTGCAGTCACTTATCCATCTGCATATCCACTGCGGGACCACTCTTTCAACCTCCGTCCCTCTTCCCTTCATCTCAATACGCCGGAACCACTGATGGCACAGCTCGTGGGCGCGTAACTTCCCGCGTCGTCTGCCGGTAATGGTAGTACCGATTATCAGCCGTGTCGCTTCGTCCGAGTTGATCCGCCGGCCAACCGAGGACCATTATCCTACGGACGAGACGTGTGACGTTCATCAGCTTTGATGGGTTGGTTCGTTGCGTGAGGGACTTACAGCCATTGGAGGATGAATGCTGATAGACCCATCCATATTGCGCCCCTGGTACCGCGAAACAGCTCTCAGCACGGGAAGGGTGCGTTGGGTTGGGAGCTTACCCTAGTTTTGGTGAGCTGTTTGGTACACCGAGCTCGAAGCTTCGTCTGGCGACGCACCAGCCGACGATGCTAATTGGCCAAGTAACGGTGATCAACAGCACCGAGAGGTACTACATCCTGCCAATCAGCCAGACTCCCCACGGATCCACATTCACTGAACTCACACTCGAATAGTTGAAAAACGACGAATTCGCAACAGCATGCAACGCCACACTATCATGCACCCACAACAACGGAATCACGCCCATCAACTGGGAAAACAGAAAGATATCGAGTATCCCCCAGAGGATCATAGCCCCCGTCAACGGACTGAGCACTTGCGCGCCGTATTCGTATCCGAGTTGGCTGTCCGAGGCGAGTACGGGAGTGGAGAAGCCGAATGCGCCGTAGTTTGTTGTGGAGGTCGAGACGAAATAGATCGATTTGATGAAGGGGGAGGAGAAGGTGATGAGGAGGCTGCGCAGGTGGGAGAAGGGAGGAATTAGTGAGGGCATGAGGACGTGCACGATTACTGCGGAAGTGGACTCACGATAGTATGAAGGTTGCAAATGCAAAGATAAAGAGAAGCATCACATGTGGTCCGTACCCGAGCCGTCCCTGGATTGCCTTGACTCCAGCCATGTTGGACGAAGGACACGACAAGGAAGCTGTCCCAAGGGTTGATGGCGAAGTCGTGGTGGTGGATATGAACAGAATTCACTCAAATGGATAACATCGATAAATGTTGATGCACGATCTACCCATCATTGTTATTCTCGCTCGGACGAAAGGAAAGGACCAAAGGAGCCATCTCGATCGTATGGCCGTTGCGAAGATTGAAAGGAGGCAAATGTGTGATGGAAAACATGAAACGCGAAAACGGTGAGCCAGATCGCGGATGCTGTCAAGTGTTATTTGATGCGAGTGCTCAGAACCTTGCGACCAACTGCGACTGTGGATGTCTATGCAGGTATACACCGTCCGACTAGTTCGACACCTGCTTTCACTCAGGAACAATGGGCATTTCGTCACAGCCTTCTCATGAGGATTGAGGGTACTTCCAATGCGTTTCAACGACGCTTACTTTCATGCAAAGCCCATATTCATAGCGGTTTTTCAGCGGGCCGCGTCAAACGGAGAAGATCCATGGGGATGGTCATGTCCATGGAGTCCAACCAGTTATGCAAGTGGGTTTAATCTCCCCGTGGGATGCAGGGGTTTCGTAAACTTACTTACACAAATTCCTTTCCTTTCACGCGAGGAGGTACAACCTAGTCCTTTGACACTTCCCCTGGACGAGTTTCAAGTCTTCAGCAAGGAGTGAGGCATCTCTCACTGTAGCTCTGTCTGTATCCGCAGCTCTCCTCGTCACACTAAGTCATTAGAAACGGCATCGCCGCCCCAAGTGCGGTGTGAAGTCCAAGAATGCCTCATCGCATTGCAGGAAGTACCCCCCTCCCTTGAACACAACAGGACGACCAGTCCAACCACCCCACCCCACCGCAACATGCTGCGTCACTCGCTAAACCCGACTAACATCCTGTCATTACTGTTTCTACTGCTCACAACGTATATCACGACAGCCAAAGCCGCTCCAGCCTTTCCGACACCAGACTTGGCCTCCGAGAGTACACGAACACATTCTTTCACCACCTCGAGTTCCACTACCATTGAGTCTTCCATCTCCTTGGCGAGCACCATCAATACCGAGTCTTCCATGTTCTCGACGATGTCAAGCTCCACCGAGTCATCGATATCCACAACGAGCTCCAGCACCACCGAGTCATCGACCTCCTCGACGAGTTTCACCACGTCAGGCGACTTTGCTCCAAACGGCACATTGCCAACCTCTGCCTCGTCCACCGTGACCATCCCCGCTCCAGAAGCTACCACTGTCACGTCCTTTATCAACATTCCGACTCCAGCAACGGCGGTTCGTACACCCCTCGCGAACGCCACACCACCGATATCATACGCTATCGCACAGCCATCCATCGTCACCCTTCAACTAGTCGACGGTAAACTCGTCGCGGGAGCGGCGACACCAGTATACTCCATCGCCGCTCCTAGCTCCTTCGGCCTTTCCAAATCAGCTCAAACCCTCGGTTCAAGCACCGATGGCGCTAGCCACAGCGCCGTCAACTCCGTGGCGGTATACGCCAGTGCGGTCCTATCCGTCGTCCCGTCAACCTGCACAAAAGCGTGCTCCTCGTTCCAATCCCACTTTACCGACTGTTCCGCCCGATACCCTGACCCATCGTCATCGTCTTCCGCCCTTTCCGCAACGACCTCGTCTACGGCGAGTGGGGCCCGTTCAAATGGAAATTTGACGTCTTGCCTTTGTGATTATACGTATCAGGCCCAGACGTGCGGTCAATGCTTTGCGCAGAATGCAACGTTGGCCGCGAGTCCGACTATGCAGTATTTCCAACAGATTGTTAGTAGCTGCCAAGCGGGTGGTCAGAGCAAGACGGACAGTTTGGTACGTTCAACTCGAGATGGGGCTTGAATGGTTGCTTACCGTTTGTTGTGCATTTTGCAGCTTAACACCGTTAGTCGTGCCGGTTCAGCAGCATCGGGATCAGCCACAGCCTTGCCCACCAATGGCGCCCTCGGCCTGAGCGCAGACTCGGACACCCCTTCCTCTGGAAATAACGTCACGCTCGAGGGCGTAGACAAAGACCTCCTCGCCGCGATCTGCAACAGCACCGGCCTCGCAAACACTGATCGCAAGGGTAAGTCGTCGTATATGCTACCTCCGCGTGGACTACGTGACTGACCTGTGCCCTTCGTTCGCAAAGCATTCGCATCCTGTAAGGACGGCACCAACGTTGCCGCCATCTTGAACACCACCGACTCGGCCCTCCGCCAGAAACTCGCAACCCTGGAGAACAAGAACTCGTCGACCGGAAGCGATGAGACAGGGGAATCCGTCGAGACGTATTGCGATACTGTTCATTTCAATGATCACAATTGGTTCCAGACCTGTCGCAGTGAGAAAGGAGGAGCTGTCGCGTTTGCGTTGGTGAGAGGGTCGATGGATTGGGTGGTGGGTGCGCTATCTGTACTGGGTGCGGGCGTTTGGTTGGTCTTGTAAGAGGTCGTACTGTGTGGGTCCAGGATGATCCGTCGGTGCGAGGTATATCCCACAAGGGATGAAATGAGTGAAGACTTTGGGCGTTGTTCGCACGAATACATCATATCACATCGATGATAACATGCTGATTGTTGACACGCTTTGGCCTCGTCGACTGAGGTATGCAGGTGGAATGAGAGCCGTGCTTGGAGAAAGCTGTTGGAACTCGTGCGGCTTGAATAGCTACGTGAATAGCTAGGTATCATGGAACCCAGGAACTGGAGCGGAGGTCGATGGCGATGTCCGCTCCGACTTCGCCCTTGCCCCGCTCGATTGCCTCGATAGATGGATGCTCAAGCATACGCAAGATGGTATATGATCAACTCCTTCAAGTCCTCTGCTGTCGCTAAACTGTGGGCATAGTCGAAGCGTCGTTTCCAGAGCCTGACTCAATCCCTACTCGATCAGTGAGACGAAACAGCTGCGGGAAAGGCTCAAAATGGACGTCCGGACGTACATCAGTGATAATGTATTGCGGGTAAGTCGTTCCTCCCTCAAGCTTGTAGTATATGCTAACAGCCCTCTGCCACAGCTCTTTGGTGCTTCCGACAGTAGTACGGTGGATTTTATCCAGACCTTGGGTGAGTGACGTCCAGCCGTTGCCGTTTCAGAACATGCCTCATACCTCGGATTGCGTTGCAGCATCCTCGTCAAAAACACCTAACGATCTATATCATTCCCTATCCGCCAATGGTCTACCGGCAACACCAGACGCCCAAGCATTCGTCACCGAGCTGCATGCCCTCGTCCCACGTAAATCTAAAAGCGGAGGAGGATCGAGCGGTAAAAAGTCAGCGACGGCGGTGACTGGTCATGGGACGTTGATGAATCAAAAGTATTCATTGATGCTTGATGATGATGGGGGTGACGCGGGGAAGAAGAAGAAGAGGAAAGACAAGGGAAAGGACAAGGAAAGGGTCAAGGAAGAAAAAGTGTCGAGAAGTGAAAAGACACGGGATGGGGACAGGGACGAGCGGAAAGATCGCGACGAGGACAAAAAAGACGGCGGAAAGAAGATTCATCGGTCGACGAGGAAGAGGGAGGCCAATGGGGATGAATGGGTGAGCGATGAGGAGGAGAAGGAGAGGCAGAGGAAAAGGCAGAGGGAGATGCCACATGAGGATCGGGATAGAGCATATCGTCGACCGCTGGATGGAGAAGAGGCACTTGAAGACGCCGAACGGAACGGCCATCAACCACACGACGACGAAACAGATGAACAACGCCTCGAGCGTGAACGACTGGAAGATCTAGCGGAAAGAGACGCGTTTGCGGAACGGATGAAACAAAAGGATCAGGAACACACAAAGAAGCTCGTGGTGGACCGAAGTTCGAAAGCAGCTGCAGAGGCAGCGGCGAGACGTAGCCTCGCAGACGACAATGATGCTCGACAAGCAGCGATGCCGAATCTCCGAGAACGGTCACGACAAGAATATTTGAAGAAACGAGAAGAGCAGAGGATCGACTTGCTCAAGTTGCAGATTCAGGACGAACAGATCCTGTTCCGGGGCCAGAAAATGTCGAAAAGGGAAGAAGCAGAGCACGAGAGGAATAAAGAGTTGCTTCGGATCATGGAGGAACGCCAAAAGATTGATGATGGCAATGACGGGTATATGCTTCCAGACGACTATATCACCGAGCAGGGCAAGATCGACAAGAAGAAGAAGAGCAACGTGCTGTATCAGCGGTACGAGGAGAACCAGCCTCAGGATGGACAGTTTGTGACGGACATCGACCAATGGGAAGCACACCAGACCGGAGCAAGTACGTTCAAGACCGGCGCGATGGACAAGATCGTTCTCGAGGACCAGTATGACTACGTGATGGATGAGTCGCAGTTTATCAACTGGATTCAGGAAGGCAGAGACGAAGCCGAGATGACGGAAAAGGATAGGGCCATGAAGGCGCAGATAGAGGAGTTGGAGCAGAAATGTAGGTTGATTTCCTGACGACGAGGTTCAGCAGCTGATCTCCCTGTCCCGCAGACTCCAAGATTGAAGCGACGCGAAAGGCATTGCCAGTGTACGAGTGGCGGGATCAGCTGCTCGAAGCCATCGCCTCGCATCAGGTACTCATCGTCGAAGCCGAGACTGGATCAGGCAAGACGACTCAGCTGCCGCAGTACCTACACGAGGCAGGATACACGAAAAACGGCATGAAGGTCGGATGCACCCAGCCACGTCGAGTCGCCGCCATGTCTGTTGCAGCTCGTGTCGCCGAGGAAATGGGCGTACGACTAGGTCAAGAAGTCGGATACTCGATTCGTTTCGAAGATGCCACGAGCGATAAGACGGTGCTCAAGTACATGACGGACGGCATGCTCTTGCGAGAGTTTTTGACGGATCCGGAGTTGTCGACATATTCGGCCTTGGTTATTGATGAAGCGCACGAACGGACACTGAGTACGGATATTTTGTTCGGTTTGGTAAAGGATATCGCGCGATTCCGTCCGGAACTCCGTCTTCTCATCTCGTCCGCCACTCTCAACGCCCAAAAGTTTGCCAAATACTTTGACGACGCTCCGATCTTTAGGATTCCGGGTCGAAGATACGCTGTCGATTTGCATTATACTGCTCAGCCGGAAGCCAACTACATCCACGCAGCCGTCACGACTGTATTCCAAATCCACACGACCCAGCCAAAGGGCGACATCTTGGTCTTTTTGACAGGTCAGGACGAAATCGAAGCGATGGAAGAAAACCTCAAAGAGACGGCTCACGCTTTGGGGGACAAGGTCGCCGAGCTGATCATCGCACCAATCTATGCCAATCTGCCAAGTGACATGCAAGCCAAGATTTTCGAGCCGACACCAGAGGGCGCAAGAAAAGTCGTGCTGGCAACCAATATCGCCGAGACGTCGATCACGATTGACGGCGTTGTTTATGTGATCGATCCCGGGTTTGTCAAACAGAACAACTACAATCCAAAGACGGGGATGGAATCCCTAGTCGTCGAACCAATTTCTCGAGCATCGGCGCAACAGCGATCCGGACGCGCCGGTCGTGTCGGGCCTGGTAAAGCATTCCGACTCTATACGAAATGGGCGTTCCAGAACGAATTACTCGAAGACACGATTCCCGAAATCCAGCGAACAAATCTTGGAAACGTCGTCCTGATGCTAAAATCTCTTGGAATCAACGATCTCCTCAACTTTGATTTCCTGGATCCACCGCCAGCGGAAACGCTGATCAAGGCGCTCGAGTCCTTGTATGCACTCGGAGCACTTAATCATAAGGGCGAGCTGACGAGACTAGGCAGAAGAATGGCCGAGTTCCCGGTCGATCCCATGCTGTCCAAGGCGATCATCCAGAGCGAGCAATTCCACTGCACAGAGGAGGTGAATGCGGATTGATCTTTGGCTGCGTGATCGTGACTGACCCATGTGGCCTTTCCCCTAGGTCTTGACTATCATTTCGATGCTTCAAGAAGGACACGCATTGTTCTACCGTCCAAAAGACAAGAAGATGCATGCCGACAAGGCGCACAAGAACTTTTGGAAGCCGGGAGGAGATCACTTTGCAATGCTTAACATCTGGGAGCAGTGGGTTGACACGAATTTCTCCCAGCAGTAAGTCATCCCCTTCTCTCGCAGCAGCCAGGATCTGAGTATGCTTGATTGGTTCCCATCCTCAGGTGGTGTATGGAAAACTTTTTGCAGTTCAAATCTCTTGGACGTGTGCGAGACATCCGGGATCAGCTGGCAGGTCTTTGTGAACGAGTCGAAGTGGTGATCGAATCGAATCCAAGTTCGGGGGACACCATACCTATTCAGAAAGCACTGACGTCTGGATACTTTTTCAACACGGCAAGTAGACCTTTTGCAGAGGTAGCTTTCGAGTGCTTATGTGCTTTGTCTCTCACAGGCGCGCATACATAAAGACGGAGGATACAGGACGACAAAGTCAAATCAAACCGTATACATCCACCCATCATCGAGTCTGTTCCAGCATCAACCGCCGCCGCGGTTCATCCTATACTATGAATTGGTCCTTACGAGCAAGGAATACATGCGGCAATGTATGCCTATCGAGGGTAGTTGGTTGCTAGAGCGTGAGTGACACGGGCCAGGAGTGTATAGCATAGCAGACTGATCTTCTGTTCCCCACAGTCGCGCCTCATGCTTTCAACAAGGATCAAATTGACGTAGGATCGAGTAACAAGAAGATGCCCAAGGTGCGACAGTTGGCACCTGTAGGCCCAGATCAGTGAGAGTAGTTTGACTGTAGCCAGGGCGCTTGGTGTCGCTTTTATGGATTATATTTGCGTATGCCCTGAACGATTGGTAGAGCAGCGGTAGACTTGCCGCCTTCCACGGAACGGCGGGATGCAACCAATCATACTTGCCCCGGCCCGCTAAGAGCATGTCGCCTGCCGGATAGCGACAAACCCGGCGAGGGTTGGCGCCAATCAGGTGTCTCTGCGGGGAACGCCGATTCGGGTGGACTGCATGTTTCAGATTTCAGCCAAGGCGTCTCTGTCAGCCCCAAGTGCAAACTGAACATGCCCAACTTTTTTCGTGTTCTCACCGGCATGAGATGACGACTCGAGCTCGAGCATGTCCGACGTCAATTTTCTGACGCTCCTAGCAACTGAACATGAACCGATCTTCATCCCCGCCACTCAAGCCCCGTCCCCACCACAGCAGTCATTCCAAATGAACAAACTCATGCGTTACTTCAACAAGGATCGTCTGCCTCAACCCCGACTTACCACGAAAATCCGGCTCCAGAACGATCTGGTCGTCGTTCACCCTCGCACAGAGCCACTGCCGTCCGATCCAACAGAAGAGTCATCCGGCTCGGGATTGGGCGTACCGGATGACACGCTACTATTTGGACACGCCAGCATCATTGCCGAGCCCTACATCACGATCCACAGCGTCCGAGTCGGACTGGTAGTCGTGTATAGATACAAGCTCTCCGCAGACGACAAGCCGCGAGAATCAATCATTTTCGAACAATTCAAGTCATTTTCACAAGATGAAATCCTACTCACCGTCAAGGACTCGAGTCGCCTCATCCACCGTCGCGTGAATTTCGATATCCTCGTCCCCGCAAGTCTACCAACGTACGAACATTCCGCACATGGGATCATCTTGCCGCAAGTACGTGTCGCCGTAGAGTTTGGCTACGGCTCGTTTCGCAAGGAGGCGATTGATTCGATATTGGCGAATCCGCCGATGACGACGGAGGACAAGGAGGAAGCGTCGTTGATTCTTGGTCGACGGATGATAACGGATAGGTGGCAGGGTGGTGGGACGGTGTATGTCCCTCGAAGTGAGTAGGATTGGTTCTCAGGTGGGACGTGCTGCTGACGTTGGGGAACACAGGATCATATGCAATAAGAACAAATCCAAATTCATCCGAGTCGTCGCTGGATACGGTGCTGGAGAGAAGGGTCCAGACTTGGGTGAAGAACATGGCTGTCATTGCCAACCCGAATCCGACCACAGGAACTCACGCTCTGAGAGTTCACAAGACGGGCACAGCGCAGGGTATAGGGGAATGGCACATGTATCTTTTGAGCGACTCTGTAAGTCCGTTGCCATCGGCTGCCTTGTCTTTTCAACTAAGTGCCGTTTCCTCACAGTTCTCCGTCGGCGGCTATGTAATACCACGACTCGAACTGACGACCCTCGCCCCAGGCTGCACCATCTACGCCATCCAATTCCACCTTCACCAAATATTCCACGTCACGCCACCCGAAGAATACCGATTCAACCCCAGCGGCCAAGAGACGTACAACCCTTCTGAAACGAAATGCCCGACGGAGAAGATCCCGATATTTATGGATGGGGCGATACCGATTGAGCGGAAACCGCGGAGGGGTTCGGTGGCGCTTTGGGAAGGTGTGACAAAGGCCGTTGGGGGTGAGATGGGGACGTATATCTGGCAGCAGGATAAGATGAGGATCCCGGATGAATCAAAGACGAGGCCGTCGACCGTGGTGGGGTAAGTCCATCCCTGAAATTATATGCATCCCGCAGTACCCTGACTCGCGGGACAGAACCTCGACCCTCCTGAGGGTACAGCACGAACTCGCATTCAGGATCTTCTTCTCTGTCGAGGGGGAAACCATCGGCGGAGAGGCAATCGGGGGCAAAGACCAAACGGGGGAAATGCGAATGCTCGTGTTGACTGTGCCCTGCTTCCTCGCGTCCTGCTGCTGCATCGCAGAACGAGTCAAACTCCCAGAATGTAAGCCCCCCGCACCACGTCTGTTCCTTCCCTCTCCCAACCTAACGCTCACCGTCACCCACCAGACTCTGAAAAAAAGACAAACGGCTCAGAACCACCAGGCGTACCAATGTGTGCGTGCTGCTACCAAACCGTGGATTTCCCAACGCCAGGGTTCCCGCTCGAATTCATAAACTCGCGGCAGGACCCGACACCACCGGTCGAGCCTGAACCGCGGCGGCTGAAAAGTATGGCGGCGACTAGTAGGAGGGATTCGTCGAGAGGGTCTGGGGCGTAGGGCAATGGGCCGGGAGCGTGTTGGTGTGATTGTATGATATTGTAGAGGGTCCGACAGGGGTTGTATCCACAGGTCTGTACATGTATCGTAACATACGGGATATAAGGGTGTGCCGCAGTGATAGCTGCAATAACGTACCTCGTCGAGGAAACCCAGCCGCGGAAGCAAAAGCACGGGACTGCCATACGCGCGCCCAGCGAGATGGCATGTCAGGCAGCGATATACGATATGCCCTTTCTCTTATCAGACCGGTCACAGCACCCTTCCCTAGATCTTCCACCACCCATCGCCCACAATGCAGGCGTAAGCACCCCGAACACCGTCTCCCGCTCACAAACAGCTTATCTGCCACCCCTCCCCCGCAGATTCAACTTCAAACACCTCACTGGCGCCCTCAACAGCTCGCTCAACTCGGTTGATGTCGCTGGTTTGACCAAGAACTTCAAGAGTACCGTCCAGAGCACGAGGGAGCGACTGGGACAGGTTGATCCGTCGGAAGTTACCGAGTATGTTGGGTGTTGGCCGGTTTGTGGGCAGAGCTGATGTTGTGCGGTTTCGCCGAGGATAGACTTCCTGAAGAGTACAAGGCTTTGGAGAACAGGGTTGATGCTTTGTACAACGTGCACAAGGGCTTGTTGAAGTGGGTTCCCTCATCCTTGACCTCGATAGCTTGACACTAACGAGCATCCTCCCAAAGAATCGTCAAAGTCCACGAAACCGAATCTGTACGTGCCTGGTTCTCACTGGCCTGGCGACGTTATCAGTTAACACTCCATTCCGCCCTAGTACGACTACCCCACCCAAATAACCGAATCCTTCGGGGAACTAACCCACCAAGTATCCGCCGGATGGACCAACTTTGCACACAACAACCTCAAGGTACCCCTCCCCATCCATCCCCATCACACCACACCAAAGTGCTAACCCGCATCGTCTATACAGAACGCCAACCTTCCGTTCCCTATCGCGCCTGCACAGCCCGCGACGAACCAACCGATCCCGCCCAAGACTCTACCCCATGCGTTGAGTCGAGCTGCAAGGCAAGGCGCGATACACATCGGCACGGAAGAAAGGCTCGGAAAGGCATTAGAGACATACGCTACCGCTATGGAAAAGGTACGCGCCGGCTCCCCGCGAAACTCATCACACCCCCGTTGTCGCACGCTGATACTGTCGAGGTAAAAGGTCGGAGACGCCCGATTGCAGCAGGATGAAATCATCGTCGACAAGTTCATCACGCCTTGGCAAGCGACCCTATCCTCCTCGATCGCACTCGCCAACAAGGCCCGAGCAAACGTCAAGAACGCCCGACTAGAACTAGACACCGCGCGTGCTGCGTGAGTTCCCGCTCTATAGGTTCCTTTGGTGCGGTTCGCTGACGGGCGGCGTGGTGTAGGCTGAAGACTGCTAGCCCAAAGATCCAGGAGCAGGCGAGGTTGCAGGTGGAGGAAGCAGAGGACAAGTTGGTCCAAATGACAGAGACTGCTATCGGGTTAATGAAGGCCGTTTTGGAGAACGTGAGTCCGACCGGGAAAAGACCGATGCTTTCGCGGAAACGAAAGTGCTCATTCCCCTATGTGGTACGGTACAGCCTGAACCCCTTCAGAACCTCTCATCATTGGTAAAGGCCCAGTTGATCTACTTTAGCACCGCGGCCGAAACTCTCTCCGTACGTCTGTCCTTTGCGCACGCTCGACGGAGACGGACTGACCCCTCCTGCGCGATAGAGCATCCAAGGTGAGATCGAGGAAGTCGCCGTTGCCGCTGAATCCGACTACCGCCAGACTCGAGCTGCGTAGACGCGGGTTCGGGTTCGGGCTCGGTGCGGGGGATGTGCTCGTTGGGGATGTAGCCGTGTACTTGTAGTCTGATTGCTAGACTTGATTGATACTCTGATCTGCCAAATACCCCGAATCGAATCAGCGTCTTGGCGGGAATATATGATGAATCAACCCCGAGCAAGGAATGGATGACGTGGGCTCACGTGACCTCGCATGTCATGCATCTGAGGCAAAGTCGATATCTCTCTATCCTCTACAAGCCCTGGTCAGACTGCACAATAGACGCAACACCCACGACCCACCACCGACCCATCCCCGAAATGGCCCAGCCAACAGTCGTGGAATCCAGAAAACGAGGAACCCCAGCCCAATGCCCGAGCTGTCGCATCCTCCTCGACTTTGACCGACCCCATTCCTATTCCGGCCAACTCCAGATCCGCTGCGCCGAATGCAGATACGTGTTTGCGTACATCCCCCAGTCCCAGGAGACCGCGGGAGCAGGACCATCTGCAGCAGGTGCGGGGTCGAACGGGGCGGGAACATCGAGTACATCTGGACGGAGGGGCGTTGGAACAGATTCCGATCCCGTAGAGACCGAGTATTATGAAATTCTAGGGGTACAGGTCTTGGCGACGCCTGACGAGATCAAACGGGCGTATCGGAAGATGGCTATCAAGCTGCATCCTGACAAGGTAGGCAGAATCGGGATGGATTCTGGACGGCGCTGATCGTGTTGATTTCAAGAATCGGGGGGATCCACAAGCGGAGGAAAACGTGAGTAGGGTGCTAGGATACTCGGGACGACCGCTTCATGCTCACTTTGGACCTCTAGTTCAAGCAACTCAGCATAGCGTATCAGGTAAGCTTATCGCCTAGCCTTATTTGCCTGTTGCTCACCACTGGTCTCCAGGTACTATCCGACCCCAATCTACGGTCCATATACAACAAGAACGGCCAGAAAAAGGGCGGAGGCGGCGTGGAACCAGCGGGAGGGTTCCAAGATCCGGAAGTAGTGTTTGGTACAATGTTTGGAGGGGAACGGTTCCAGGATTGGATTGGGACTATTAGTATAGGTTGGCAATTTTTGCTTCTGCGAGATGGACAATGGCTGACGGACAGTTTATAGGTAAAGATATGAAGGACGCTTTGGAGAATGAACAAGAACAGCAGACAGAGATGGCTCAGGTGCGTACCGACGACACCTCCAGACCACCCGCACTGAAACCGTCTCCGCCCAACAGTACATCTCCACCGCCCAAGCATCCGGCCGACCCGTCCCAATGGGCCAAGGCGGCCAACCGATCCTCACCCCCGAACTAACAGCCCGCCGCCTCCAACGCCAAAAAGCCCTATCCGACAAAAAAGCAGCGGCGCGAAAAGGACGGGTGGAAAAGCTCAGTCGGAACTTGATCAACAAGTTGTCGATCTTTACAGAGAGTGCGAGGGATGGGAATGAAAAGGCTGTTACGGATTCGTTCAAGGTGGGTACCGGGAGATGATGGGTCGGTCTGCGGGGTGCTTATGTTGGTCTTGATAGGAGATCTGTCGGATAGAAGCCGAGTGAGTGGCGGCGGTCTCGGCGTCGTGGATCAATTTGCTGAGATTTCCCAACAGAGAACTATCGCACGAGAATTATGGGCATGAACTGCTGCAAGCCATCGGACGGACGTATATCTCAAAGAGCGAGTAAGTATCTCGGGTGGACTTGCTTGTTCATCGCTGAGTATCGAACGCACAGGCACTACGAGGCCTCGAATCAATTTGCACCACTGGGTAGGTGATTCTTCAACAACATCCCTCGAGCAAGGGTCTCACGAAATTGCTTGCCAATCATAAATACAGGATGGTTCCACGGTGCGAAACAAAACCTCAATCTCATCGGCGACACGTAAGCAAAGACGGAGATGCACCGTGAATCAAGCTCATGCTAGACTATCTGCAGTGTCTCGACCCTCCGAGCGGGTATGTACCACGCATGAAAGTCCTGGGTGCCGCATCTAACAACTTTGCCGCTCTCGACAGCTATCGAGCTCAAAGGCGTCTTCCAAAAACTTCAAGAAGCAGAACAATCCGGCCTGTCAGCGGAACATGTAAGAAAACTAGAAGAACAGGCAGCAGAGCAAGGCGTACGGGTGATCTGGAAAGTCAGTACCCCCCACACCACGCACCACCTACCCTTTGCTGACGTACTCTCCCGCCTATAGGGCGCAAAACTCGAAGTAGAGGGCGTGATCAGGAATGTATGTGACGAGGTTCTAAACGACAAGAACGTCAACGCGAATACGAGGGATCTTCGTGCGCAGGGTTTACGGTTGATGGGAGAGGTGAGTCAGTCTCTCCTGGGTATGGATTCGTTGGGCTGACGGACGGTTCCCACGTTAGGCGTTCATCTCGATCAAGAAGCCTGGAGAGGAAGAGGACAAGGCGAAATCTGCGCCTGTGCCGCCCCAACCGGTGGAGAAGGCGGCTTGATGCGGTTGTGACTCGATAGAACGGCGGTGATAGATGGTGTTTCTGCAGCGTTGTGTTACTTACGTATAAAGTGTAGCCAGTAGCGTGTTGATCTTGATGATACTAGTGAATGGCAGACCTCGTAAAAGGGAGGTTCAAGTTTACCAAGTTTACGTTGGGGGCGACGTGGCGACTGGCGAGTGGCGACAAACCGGCCGGCCGCCGAAGTGACGTGAAGCGGAAACAATTGTGGTTGTCTCAAAGTGAGACTTGTTGGTTGGGCTGATGTTGGAAGAGGTTGAATGAGTTGATGATCAACAGGGGCGTGACCTGAGCTGGATCTAGAGTGCAGGTCCGATTCAAGATGGAGACACACTCCGATGCCCCCACAGCCACGGCCCCGCCCCCCGTATTCACCTTCCCATCATCATCCGCCGCAAACAACGCGCCCACAGAAAACCCATCCCAGCGCAGACCGTCACCTCAACCGAATGCGCTATCCGCCAGACACAAGCAGATGAAGCGCTTTGCTCGGAGTGCGGATAAGAGGCAGAGTGTGCATATGCTTGGGAGTATACAGCATCTGCAGCACCATTTCGTGAGTGTCGTCTGTGGCGTTCAGGTGCGGAGCTCATGTTTGACACATTGGATCTAGACGAAATTCGGTCTCGAGTCGACAGAGAGGTCGGTCGGCGATTGCCGCAACCGCAATCTTACTGGACCCTTCTCTGATGGCAGGAACGACGCAAACCCCGTCTCTAGATTAGCCTCCCAGTCTTCATTAGCAGCCATACCATCCTCACCCGAAAACACATACAATCCATCGACCGAAACCGAAACCGCCCACGAAACCCCTTCAGCGCCCGCAACGGTCCCAAAACCACCGTTCCCGCTATTCGAGACTCCAAAGGTCGATGTCGGGAAACTGAAAGCCAGGGCTTTTGATGGACTGAGGCAGATGGAGGATGTCTGGCGGATTGGGGATGGGCGGAGGGGATCGGATGACCTCACACTTGGAGCCGACGTCCGTCCGCTTGATCAGCCAGTCAAAATCCTGGACCTATTAAAAATCACCGTCGACGCCGTTCGCGCCGTGCGTTCGTGGTCTTTGGCGGTACCGGCATCGGCATTGGTTCGAGCAGATCACCATCAACACGAATACAATATCCCATCCACCTCGACAAAGCCACGGATCTCGACGTTTTCTACCCCATCCCGACCTGCCCCGCAACCGACCTCCCGATCCGTTTCGAGCTCGTCCCTACTTCCAGGCGGTTCGAACGGCAAGTCGGACAAAGAGGCGGAGCTGCTTAGGGAGAGGGATCCGCTTTCAGAATTGCGGAAGACAGCGTTGGATGTGTTGGTTTGTTTGAGGGGCGGTGAGGAGAAGTTCCGAGTGGACGAGGCCGTGGACACGAGTTTCGAAGATGACGAGAGGCCAAGTCCTGGACCAGACCCACCGGTCACGAAAGACCACTCGTCAATCAACGCCTCACCCGCCACGACCCCTACCCAACCGCCCTCCGAAACCCCGGCCTCCCCAGAAATCGAAGACCTCTGGTTCTTCTCTGAACGAATCAACGCCGACCGCCCGACGGAATGGACCGACGACGAAAAGAAGAGCTGGTATGAACGCTTGGGGAGCGGACAGGCTGGGTGGGTGTACCGAGATGATGTGACGATCTGTGGGGATCTGCAGGATGAAGTAGAGGTCGTCGAGCGGTATTTGGATATCGTGCAGAAGACGTTCTTTGGGAGCGAGGCGGAGGACGGGTGTGGGAGGCCATGGTGTTTGGACGGACGGGAAGCGGAAAGTCGCGTCGAACGGACGCACGATGTTTTTGGGCAGACCGTCGTCGATATCAACGTTGTGTCGTCGTCTGATCCGAGGGTCCACTCTGAGAGAAGAGACGGTCAACTGCCGGAATGGGCTAGGGAGGAAGTCTGGAACGGCGAAGCGGACAGTAAGTGTGTACCCGCTGCGTCGCACCAGACCCTGGACACTCAATTCGATTGTGGCAACTCTGCAGAGCGAATACTTGCGTTCTTGCGAGCGCATTTGCCGGTTAGCTTGGCGGCCACCCTGCCCATATCGGACTCGGAGCTTCTGCGCGCCCGGCTTCTCGCTCGTCTGTCGTGAGTGCGATAGTCGGATTTAAACACTGCCGACGCAATGGCTCATCATCCAAAGTTTGACGGCTCGTAGCGACGGATACCTGCTCATTCTGGCTTTCAACACAGTTCTCCGCCAAGCAGCTGGGTCATGGGGGTTCGTGCCGGAAGAGGATGTGCACGACACGCTAAGTCTGGGTATGTCCGGCGGTGAATTCTCTGCTGCTGTGGAGCCTGTCGAGGGAGATGAGACGGGAAAGAGGCCGAGAGATTGGACGTTTAGAAAGGCTGGGAACTTGAGGTGCTGGGGAGCGTGAGTGTGCCAAGCGCTGCGAGCAGAATAGGAGACTAACGTGCATCGTTGTCGTTTGTCAGCGCGCTCAAGTTGCGGTACAACGTCCCCCTCGTCTTCCCCGTTCAATCTGTGGATACGAAACCGACGATCCCATTCATTCAGACCACGCCAGAGAAACGGACGGACCCGTCGTCGAGGCAGGTCTCACCCGTTCCTTCGCGGAGACCTTCAAGCGGTGTCGCTGACGGCGTGATGGGGACCGAAGGGATACCGTTTGACCCGGTAAAGATTGCGAGAAGGGAGGATGGGTGGGATGAGACGCTTCGGAGGGTGGTGCTTGTGTGGATAGCTAGAGTGGTGATAGAACTGCGGGACGAGGAGGTGCCGGGTGGTTGATATGGACAATGCATGACCAAATGGAAGCGCAATCCCAGCCGTGAATGACGCGTTGCGCTTGTCGGCCTTGGGCTGATTCGTCACGAGCTCGTTGAGGCATCTTCCACATGATTGCATCGGATTTCCCTCATTCTTGAGAGGTGGGTACACCAAGACACACCAGTCATGCACACAGTCAAGGCACTCGCACTCACCCTCCTTGCCGCCCAGTCGGCGTGGGGAGCCCTCTTCCCCCGACACGGCCCCGTCAAGGACCTCGCCGCGAAGGATTTCAAGAAGGAACTGGGCGATGGAGTAAGTCTGGCGCCGCGGAGCGTTTCGTGATGGTTACTGATTCGCATTCTTCTCGGGTAGCATCTCGCCGTACGCCCGCTGTCCGTTGCGTGGGAAGCACGTCAGGACTCATAACGCACTCTGTCCTCCTAGATGGTTCTCTTTTCCGCTCCGTGGTGCGGATA
Organism: Naganishia antarctica; assembly: GCA_025758675.1. Taxonomy (NCBI): domain Eukaryota; kingdom Fungi; phylum Basidiomycota; class Tremellomycetes; order Filobasidiales; family Filobasidiaceae; genus Naganishia; species Naganishia antarctica. The sequence continues at coordinate 51,487 of JANGFJ010000112.1, read as the reverse complement.
CTGTAAACAAGTCGCTCCAGCATGGTCGCGAGCGGCACAGACGCTGTCCCCATTGATTCCTTTCTACAACATTGATTGTGACGAGGAAGGGAACAAGCAATTCTGCGCGTCGGAAGGCGTGCAGGGGTATCCGACAATCAAGGTGGGTTCCCGTGCATCTCCAACGGTGGACGTTGGCTTATTCCTCTGTTGGGTGGCCAGTCGTACCCCCGAGGCTCAAAGGCTGCTGGAAGAGTGTATTCCGGACCAAGGGAGTACAAAGATATGGTTGATCATGCGACCAGCATGGTTTCCGTCGACAAGGTGAAGAAGATCAAGACGACCGAGGATATCGATACGTGGTTGTCACAGGTATGCACGGTGTCGGAACGACATGGGCATCGTCTGATGAACACCTCGATAGCGCAAGGAAGTCCCTTACGCATTGCTCATTCACCCATCGAGCCATTCCGTGCCCCTCATGTGGAAAGTACTCGCGAACCGACTCGCTGGAAAGATGGTGTTTGGGTTCCATCGGGACGACAAGGGCGAAACGAGGGAGGCGATTGGAATGGATATGACGAATGAAAAGGTTGATCAGGTTCGAGTCATCTTGTGGAACTTGAACGGGGAAAAGGAAATCTATGAAGGTGCGTCTGGACGTCGGTTATGGCTTTGCGGCGCTAACTTGACGCCTTTAGCTGGACCGCTCAAGTTTGAGCCGCTCATCAAGTACTTTACCCATGTCCTCGGAGAAAGTCCTGTCGTCCTCGAAGAAGAAACATCGTCTGAACACGGAACTCCGTCCACTCCCGTCCCAGCCGCCACCACCAAAGCCAAAGCCAAACCCTCCGCCGCCAAGGACGCGGAAGCAAAGCGTAAAGAAATGGAGACCAAGTGGCAAGAAGAAGAACGTCGGGACCGGCTGCGACGCGAAAAGAGGGAAAAGGACAGACTCGCACAGGTCGTTGTCGAACAGGATCGATTAGCCGACGGGGAATACGATGACCCCTCACCCGTGGACCACGTCCGATCGAACCAAGGGGAAGAAAACGTAAAGATCGTACACGTCGCCCACGCTACGCCTGAAGACCCGGTCCAGGAAGAGATTGACGCCATCTTGCGGGAATTGGAAGAAGTGGCGGAGACTGCTGCTTCATCGGCACATGCAACTGCGTCTGGTGCGTCTCACCACCATGCGGACGACCAGACGGCCGATACGCCGTTGCAAGCTGCGAGTGAGAACTTTGAGCACGGTGGGTCTCATGCACGGGAAGGGGAAGCGCTGGACGAGGGACATTCTGCGCCTACTCCGCTTGAGCAGGAGGCCGAGGAGTTCGAGCATGGGTTTGATCCTGCTGTCGAGCTCGAAGATGGTCACGCGAGGGATGAATTGTAGATAGGTGGTAGGATAGGTGAATACGATATTTGAAGACGTCGTGTCGAGTGGAAGAGGTGCGGTGCACTGCCTAGTCCTTTGCGCCACCCAGGCAAGATGCGGTGCTGCTCGTAGTATATTCCTAAGCGGTAAATGTAAAGGTCTATATTCCATCAGCGCAAACATGCTGCCAACTACAATCTACGCAAATAACTGCTTCGTCCTGCTCTTTAAATCCTGAAACTCGTAGTTTGGCACCAACTCGGGCGCAACCACCGGTCCATCACTTCCAAAATGGTCTTTCAGGAATCCCCCGTAAAGTTGGGTAGCCTTGTTGGCAACCTGACTCGGCAGCACGCTGACTTGGTAGCTGGAATCTTGGAGATACTAGTGTGATTGCTAGATCCATGCAGTATCCACCCCTTTGCGTACGTCTTAAAAGGCACGAGTGGCGGCAAGAAGTGCTTTGAGCGGACCCACCGCTCGAGTGAAGAGTCGGAAAGCCGCGAGATGCCAAATGTGTTCGCAAGTGTCCGGCTCGCCCACATCTTTTGCATTTTCCGGTAGACTCTCTTCCGGGGTTGAAGGACTGCCCCGAATGGAAGTCTTTCAGAGACATTGTCAGCGAGGTAATCGACTCCGAGTTGTTCTTCGTAAGGTAACGAGAGGAGGCGCATCGACTGAAGGCCGAACCGGCCCAACTTCAGCGGCCATACCTGCACTTCTTCGTCCGTGGATGGTTCCTCAAGTCCCGGAAAGGCTCCGAGAAAACCATCGTGTGCCCATTCGGTAATATCCTTGCCCCCCGTCACGCGCTCTTCAACCAGCGCAAGGACAGAACGGACCGTGTCCAGATATTCAGGACCGTTGACCTGCGTTAAAGCGCCACAGTTCCTGATCAAATAAGCCTGGTACTTGTTCACGACACCAATCTTGCCGAGGAACGAACGAGCCTTGCCGAATCGAATGTCGGAGTTCGCAGCATCGGCTTGTTCATACACGAGAGAGGTGTCGACTTTCCATTTCCCGTCAGATTGAAGCTCGAGGATCCCCCAACGGAGGAGACGCTCTGGCAGGCCTTGCTTGTCGGCACTGCCGGTGTTCGTGCACCCCCGAACGACCATACAGCTCGTCTTGCTCTTGTTCCAGCCCAATCCGGCCCGCCCAGCAAAATCCCGCATTACCTCCCAAGTCCTAACCATATCCGTCTTCTGAAGACCCCACATCCAAAAGTCGTCGTGGTTCCTGTGAGCGGTCATTCCGGTCGAGGAAGCCACTGCGATGTCGAGCACGTCGAGGAGTAACTCGTCTACGAGCATCGAGCATGATTGGCCAAACCGTGTCCCTCGCGTCGAGGGTTGTATGCTGCCATCCGACTGAACGATCGGAATTTCGAGGTAAGTCTTGTAACATTGCCGCCACGCTCCGCGCTCGCGGCATGCCAAAGAATTCGAGAACAGCAAGGAGGACGTCATGGGAGACGGATCTGCGAAAATCCTGTAAGTCGCCGTGGAGGATTGTTAGATCCTTCTCGGGCGCGACGAGACGTGCGAGCACAATGTCGGTCGTTATTAGGCGGAAGATATCCAAATCAGCTCAACCTCGACCGGTCCCTGTGGACCAAAGCGTTGATACAACGGCCCCAAGGCAAGTCGATCGCTGCACAGTTGACAGGAAAATACACACAAAACGTTCAAAGGAAACTGGAATACAACTACACGTACTACCAAGCAGACAATCCCAATCAATCACAGCTAAGCCTCGACACCAACCCCATCGTCCTTGCCCACCTCACCCGCGATATCCATTCCGGCATTCTCCTCGCCACTAATGGATTGCACGGGCGGGGACGCCTCGGCTCGTTTAAGCTGTTTCAAATTCATCCTCGTGGCGACGTACTACCCACACTAAATCAGCACCACAAACAGCGGGAAGACTACGGAAGGGCCCACGGACTGACCTCCTGAACGATCCCCTCTACTCCGATCCTCAACACCTCGACCAACCGCTCCTCGACCCAATCCGACACCTCGTAAGGCACGTCCAGCCAATCACCTGGGCAATACTGGGTGACGGTGCTGAATCGCAGGGAATGGACGTCGTCGTGTAACGTGATCAGGAATGTCAGGTGGTTTGGTTTTTCGGCGGTGGGTGGGGGGGAGTGCGTGTGGGTTGGTGGTTCGGGGATTGGGAGGGGTGTGAGGACGGGTTGGAGGTGTAGGTAGACTGGGATAGTCAGTACTGGTAGATCGGCTGCGGGGGACGTTAGCTTTGTCACGAACGTTGAAGGCGGAGCGACTAACGATTCTGATGGCCCCGTCGTGGATCATCCTTCATCCGTTCCTTGATCCCGACCAACATCTCCCCCGTCTTTTCCCACGCTCGGTCCCACCCAACGACGGGATTGATGGATCGTTCCGGCTCGTTCTTGGAGGACGCAGCGGATTCCGTGCTCGTTCGTGCCTTTGTCCCCGGGGCAGAGTAAAACAACTCCAAATCGGTCGACGACGCCTGTCTCATAACCTACACCCAAATCAGCCCAATCCGACTCCCACAGCCACGCGCACTCACCTCATCCACCGCCGAATAAACCACACCCTCAACCCCATCATACCCAATCATATCATGCCCCAACCAGACCTGCACAACCTCGTGCTCCCCGATCGGCGGCGCCACCGTATTCAAGATCTCAACCAACGCGCTCTGCCCACGCTGCACCCACTCATGCCTCAACCTCTCCAAATCCACTCCCTTTACCCGATCCCCAAGCTGTTCCCGCAGCTGTTGGAGACCGATACCCCCCTTCTGGGCGATAGATTCGAGGTTCAATCCCGCCTGACCGGCAGCAGCGCCAGCTACAGCCTTGTGTACGTTCCCCGCTCCCTCGACTGCAACCTTTCGCGCGGTAGACTGCACCTCATCGGCCTGTCGAGCGACTTGAGCCACTTGCTCGATCGCGACGGTCTTGGCAGTCGAGAGTATCGTGGACGCCGAATTCCACCACGAGGAGCCCCAGCCTGCGCCGGGGGCGGGCGAGGGATCGTTGACGGGCGTAGAAGCTTGTGAACGTGTCGAGTCGACGGATTTTCGACCTCCTGTTGGTACTTGCAACACGGCGCCGATCGTTGCTTTTCCCGCTCCCGCTCCCGCTCCCGCTCCCGTAGCCGGCGTGGCAGGCCTCGATCCCGGAGCAGGTCGTCGTGCGGCCGCCAGCTGCGCTTCCAGGAACGCAAGGTCCGCTTCAGGGTCTGCACCTCCCAACGCAGTCTCGGCAGGCACAGGCGGAGGAACCCTGTTCCCGGAATCCGTCGACGCTCGTGAAACCGCGGCACCAGGCCCATCATTCGACAAACGAGGTGTCGCGGTCCGCTCGATCGTCGTTGATCCCGCAGGTGACGGATCCTCCGTTCCGACGACTACCGAATCCTTGCTCTTCTCTCGTCCCCCTCCGCCGGTCAGTTTCTTCTTGCCGCCCTTTGCGGCCGTTCGTCCCGCCGGAGCAGCCGTCGTGGCCGTCGTCGTCGCCGCGGGTTCTGGGAAATCGGCCGCGAGTTCATCGAGAAACGCCTGTGTTTCTTCCATCTTTGACTTGGGCTTTTTGCCGGGGGCAGCAGGGGTGGACATGGTGTTGGTCGGAGTAGTTACAGGAAGACAATGAAGGAAGACAGGAACAGGAAACCAGGAAGATGAGGCAGAGGTCCATCTGATGATAGCCCCAGGTGATGACCCGACCGATTCGCATCCGCGGCCGCCGGGAGGATGCATGGTATAGGGATATGCAGTATGCAGCACTACAGCCAAATTAAACAAAGCTCGTTCCATCGCCCATCTATCCGCCATCTACTCCAGCTTGCCCCGGGGAACACCCTCCATCCCCGCCTTGCCCCCACCAAGCTCCGCCAACCGCTCGGCTTTGATCCCCTCCTTCTCAACCTGCTCCAACTCTTCCCGCTCCAACGCATCCCTCTCCTCGGGCTTGGCTCCCGCAACCCGCGCCTTGTACGCACGGTACTTGTTATCCGTGCCCAACAGGTGATCCCAGAACCTAAAACTCGTAGAATAGTTGTTGACAAACGCCATGTGGTGGAAATCGTGGTGGTCTGCGCCGCTCCAGAACGGGATGATGTGTTGGAGGGACCAAGGGAAATCGTATCCGCTATGAGCATCAACAGCCTGGAACAAGCGCAACGTGACCCAGACGTAGACGCAAAAGATGTGCAGGTCGGGCCGGAGGAGGCAGTACAGGAGGGGTCCGCCGATGGTTCCCGTGCCGAGGATGAGGACTTCGAGCGGGTGGGCGTATTCTGCGGCGAGGCCAAAGGGGGCGGCGTATTCGTGGTGCATCTTGTGGATGTGTTTGTAGAGCGGGCCTGCGAGCGAGGCAACCGAATCAGTACATCGCATGAACTCGTCTCCGCGCGCAACCCACCATAATGCAACGCCCGATGCGCAAAGTAGTGAAACATGTCCTCGAAAACGAAAAACAATGCAATCTGCGCCGCCATCAACTTGCACGAAGGGAACGGCACCGAATGCGTCGCCAACCCAAAGTACTCGGCAAGAGGATGAAATCCCCAGATCTAACCCCCGACCCCAAGATCAGCGCCCGCACGACACGCAACGAAAAGGGGGGACCCACCTGCGGCAACTCGATAGTGAAATGTGAAAACAGGACAGCCTTTGTGCATTTCCACATTTGGGCGTTTGTCGGTGTTTTACCGGGCTGGAGTTTCCATTTGCGGAAGAAGGGGGTTTTGTCGATTATCATCCAGGGGATGCAGCGGCCAAAGTAGACGATCTGCGCGAGCGAGACGTAGTGAGCGAGTGAGTGAGCGGTTGAGTAAAGCGAGTGATGGAGGGAGGGAGGATAAGAATTGGAGGTAGGCCACGTCGACATACCTCGTGCAGAATAAACGACATCAAACCCGTCGCAATAACCGGATTCCCAATCCAGACATACCAAGAGACTACCCAACCCAATCAGCACAACGCTCCAACAAGCACAGAGGTCGAGACGGAAACTCACCCCACAGCCTCTCGACGAGATTCAGGGTCTCGAAATCCGTGTTGGGGTACATATCGACCGCTTTGGTGGTGTTGAATTGCCCGAAATGGTTGGTGAGGAGGGGGACGTAGGACGTCATGTCGGGCGAGTCTATGAGGTATGAACGGATGACAGGACCAGGCCAACACAACCACAAGAAGAACCAGGTAATATACCACGCACACCCGCCGCCACCCGATCAACGACCGACGCGTCAAACGTCTTACGATTTCTTTTCCACGCGCAGGTGGGCCGATTGTTGTCGTGGGGATCGGGGGGCCGGCCGCCGGAGTGATGTCATGTTCATTCTATATCGAGTCGAGTCGAGTCGTTCGGCATTTGCCTGATGTCGTTCGTGGCCGGTCATATCGGGTTCAGCGAGCAACACTTTGTAGCAGCACGCACCCATTCCTCCGATGTTTATGTACGTGCCCGCCCGCACCTTTCCACTTGACGTGATACCATTCGCAACGCATGCAGCCTACCCCCTCCAAGATCTATGACAACCAGCCTCGCTTCAGGCATCGAAGAACTCGTGCGGCGTGGTTGGTATACTCAAGATAACCACCGCCGCTCTCCTCCCCCGATCAATGCCGTCATGGGACTCAACCGCAGAGTACACAGAGTAACGATTCGCTCATTCATAATTGATCATCCCGCTAGAACCTGCCGAGACGAACCCGCGCGAAGAAGCGTACAACTGCTGATACGAGGCGGACGGCGAGTACATCTTGCGAATACATGACGGTTCACACCGTCGACGTCGCTCACATGATACTCCCCTACGAGACGAGCGAACGAGGGCGAGGGCTCCCGTTCAGGTCTTTTCCGAAACCGCAACCGCAACCGCAACCGTAGAAGATGACGAGCGAACAGGCCGCGTCAAAGAATTGGACGTCGGACGGTTGAACCTTCTGCGCAGGGGAACGCGCTTCGTGCGGATACGCGATTCTTGGCAGTGCAACGCATATCGCTTGGCAATGTTGTCGCCGAAGTATTGTTAGCCAAGGTGGAAGTTGTGGTGATGTCGTCCTTGAGATTGAAGCGGTCGATGCGACGACAAAGCATTGGTAAACCCACGTAACCAAGCGCTTCCTCTCGAAATCGCATCGCGTACGACCTAACAAATCCAGCAATCAGCACTCGCCTCACTGAATTCAGCACCGGGATTTGGAAACGACGTGATCAGAGATCTTGGTGATATAATGTAGTCTCATTGGGTCTATTTCACCCCTCTGAAGTAGCAAATATATATGATGCATCATTTGGAAAGGGGAAGAAGATGAAGAAGGAGAATGGGTACGACGCTCACCTTGCGCTATGCCAACGAGCGAAGACGATAACGGTGTTTTTCCGTCGAGGAAGAGTGCGGACAACAATGGGAGGTACCGGTCATCAGCCTAGACGACGTTACGGATCACACAGAATCAGCGCATGGTCTACCGTATTCCCGGGTTTTCCCCACTCACCAAACACGGCTCGTGCATTGTGATGCATGATCCGGGGAGTGGCTTCACCCGTCGATGAGCCCTGTGATCGCATTCTTCACCAATGCGGCGACAGGAGAACCGACGTCGAGATACTGTATTGGCCGATATATATACCTCTCAGAACGGTTGAACCGGAAAGACGAAAAAATGCCGTCTCGCTAGCATACGGTGCGCCCCGTCTGGTGATCCGATCGCCCCCCGTGCCAAATGACGAATCGGCACAACCCATCGCGGTATACCATATTCGCCTCCTCCCAGCCCATATCTCGTATCTCGCATCTCTCGCACCTTATACACACATCATGTTCTCCACCATCGCACGCCGCGCGACATCCGTCTCCCAGGCGCCACTAAAGCTGAAAGAAGCGTCAGCGCAGCTGTTACCCCCGATTCCGTACGTCCTCTACTTGACTTTGGGAATGAAGCTCTGATCTGGGTCGGGCAGGCTATATCGCGCGCTGTTGAGGTCGCATCGAAAATTGCCAGAGGAAATGCGGTATATCGGTGACTCATACGTCAAAAGCGGTACGCACCTTTCCCCCCTTCATCCAGTCATCGCTCGACGACCGTTGCCAACCTCGTCCCGCGTAGAATTCAGACGCACGAAATCGACCGACAATCCGATCCATATCATCGGGTTCCTATCCCAATGGAAACTATACCTCGATGAAGTCCGGGAACAGACGGCCCGAGAGGCGAAGGAAGGAGCCGTTGTGAACCCATTCAGCGGACGACCCCTGAATACCGAGTTCTTCGAAAAGGTGCGTCGCGTTCCTGCCCTCCATCGTCGCCACGTCAAAACCAGGGCTGATACCGATGGGTGCCCGTAGCTGTCGGATGAACAAGCAGGACAGATGTATGAGTTCATGCATGCCACGCGGGAAATATGGAAATCGTGAGTCCTGTGCAGAAGGCGTCGGTTTGTGATGAATTGATGTGGTTCGATAGGCCGGACGAGTTGGAGGCGCAGGCTGTGCAGGAGGAGAGTGGTTCCGCTTCCGGGGAGGGTGAGGGGGAAAAGAAGTGATGTGTCTGTAGGTGTTGGGTGTGAGTATCTCCGCCTCTTCTTGAGGCGTTGGCTCATCGATCCGTTGCCTTGTAGCAATCGTCCTTGTAGCTGTACTCGTATCCATGATTTATATCGATTCGAAAAGCGCGTGCTGGATCGTAGGTGGCGCCGGGCGAAGCCCGCCGGTGCGGGGAACCGTCCTTTCTCCTTCTCACAGCCAAGGGGTCAGGGCAGGGGCACTCAAAGGATGCGCTCTCCCTCGGGTTCAGTATACAAACATCGAGACAATGCTAACACCATTCACGTCCCGCTCCGTCCCGCTAGTCGTCAATTCCCTGTGTTCTAGTCATGTCAAGCAGCACCTCCACCGACAAGGAAGTCAAGAAAACAACCGAAGGCGAAGCCCTAAAAGTCGACTTTTCGTCATCCGTACGTCCTCCCCCCTGCCTCTCGTCCGCGCACTGACCACCCTCGTCCATGGCAGATAAGTTCCCTCTTCCCGCCCCTATTCAAGTTCCTCGAGATCTTCGGCCCAGACAAGGTCCTCTGGCTCGGGATCGTGTTTGTCCTGCACTTGCTGTATTAGTGAGTTGCTTCCTGGGGTAGTGGGGTGGCGCTAATCCGGAGCGTAGTACCACTGCGCCACGGGCATTGTTGTTTCTTCTTCCGTACCCGTTGACGTATTTGATGCCGATGTATATGACGATGACGGCCATGCAACGAGCCGAGGATCCAAAAGGGCGGGCGTTCTGGTGAGTCCTGACAGGATGGTGGCGGACGGAGCTGACGGGCGTGTAGGTTGAGTTACTGGGCGTGTCTGTTGGGGATGGATCTGGTGGAGATGGTTGTGCTTGGGCGGTGGGCACATGCGTTGCTGTATTGGCCAGGGGTGAGTCCTTCCGCTGCGACGTAAGAACCGTTTTGACGTCGCCGCGACAGGTCAAAATCGGTGTCGCGCTGTTCCTCATGATGGAGACCGCAGACTTTACCGCCGACCCGCGAATCGACAAGGACTTGGAAAAACGGCTGAATTCTGACCGGAGGCACAAGTGGAGACTGTGGACTGCGCAGGCGGTGGACAAGTACAAGCTTCGGTCGGATGAGAACAAGATCAAGGAGCAGAATAAAAAAGAGCTTGAAAAGTCTAAATCGAGGCCGCGGAGATTTGTGAGTCGAGGCGGTGTTGGTTGAATGTCGGTGTTGACTCTTTCCTGGGAAGCACGCGCATATGCTCGTCGGGCCGTTTCTTCCAGACAAGGCTCACGCAGGCGGCCAACAAGTCCACATCGACACGGACCCGCCCGAGCCAAAGATCGATCCCAAGACGAACCGCCCCATCAAGACCTTTGCCGATCAGCGGGACGAAATCCGGGATGGCTTGCTCGACAAGATGGACCGACGGACAGAGAAGATCGAAAAGGGATCCGGCTTGGGCAACTGGTTGGACCCGGTCATGGAGATGGGTGGAAAGGTATACGAGCAGAACCCGTTTACAGACGAGTTTGGCAATATCGCGCCCGAGCATGTCAAAGGGGATGCGGCTACTACGTCGTACGGCACGGCTTGGGATTCCGAACCTGATCAGCTTTCGGAAAGCGCCGTCAAGCGAGGTGATACCCCTGCCGGTAACGATCCCCACCGCGCCAAAGACATCCAGCGGATCAAATTCGCGCCACAGATCGATCATCGACAATTTGCTGGCCATGTCAACGAAATCCTGCCGGAAGCCCCGCTGGCGAAGCGGGTGAGGGAGATCGATTCGTTGACTGGTGAATTCAAGGGTTACGATGAACACAAGACAGAGGAGGTGGGCAAGTTGAATAGTAGCAGGATTGGGTATCGGGATTCGGCGAGGGAGGAGATGTTGGCGAGGAAGATGTAGGGGGCGGTGCAGGCGATAGATACTTGCATCTGGTAGCTACGACATCCTAAGCGTGGTGCCTCTATGTAGGACGGAGTACTGTTGACATGCCATACTCCATCCTGAGCACTCGCATTTCCCTGGAATGTCGCCACTTACGTAACGTCAAACGCGCCCGCTCTTGCCCCGCGACGCGTCTGAACTGAAACACAGACTGCCAAGAAGCTTGGTTTCGCTAAGGAAATATAGCCTGTGAGCTTACTCTCTGACTTGCACAAATCTTTCTTTTTGTCCGGGCGATGTTCAGGCGACTGCGAATGGGGATTGCTTGGCCAACGGCACCGAGAGCGTTGGAAGCTGCGTTTTATCTCGAACTCGAGGGACAACAAAGTAGACACCTTGGGCTACAAATGTGACCGACCCTTCAACATGCTTGGCGGGCCATCATTCCACTTCTTTTCGATTCTCAGGTTTGTTGGGATGGCAACGGTGGGATAGACGAGCGATCAGTTGTACGTATATGATACTCAAGTTATTGGATGACCTGTGTCTCGAGCTTGATTTATTAAAGGGTCATCCACCACCGCCAACGTATAGTGGAACATGTCGTTGAACCCGTTCAAGGACTACATAGACGACGATCGCTCAGATTTTACACCCCTTCGACGAGCGTCCTCTTCTGCGGAAATGAGCACCGTAGGATACTCCTCGTACGTCCACGTCCGTGATCATCTGGAGACGCACGAGCTGACCCTTTAACGTTCGTTCTGCAGATCCCCCCAACATGGGATGTACAGCGTCTCTCCCACCCCAGGCGAGAAGAAAGCTCTCTTCGTATCCACCAACCAAGTATCGGCGATGCTTAACGAACTAGACGACACGGCCGAAGAACCCTGGGAACGCAACATCCGGGAACGGGACGACGTCGATTGGTTCTCCCTCCGAGGATGGGCAAACATGGGTGCCCTATTGGCCATCGTCGTTGCATTGATCGGCCTGTTCTGTGTGTTGCCGGTGACGACGCAGATGGCTTCCGACCGGCGCGAGCGGAATCGTGTGGACCAGGGAGGACTCAACGGGTGGAGTTACAACCTCGGAGGAATAAACGCGACTGGACAGAAACCGGCCCAGCCTCGCGAACTGATAGATCCGGATACACCGCTAGAAGTGTATACGAGGACGGGATTCAACGGCAAACAGTGGAGCTTGAAGTTCTCAGACGAGTTCAACCTTGATGGACGGACGTTTTTCCCTGGGGACGATCCATTTTGGGAGGCTGTTGATCTGCATTATCACGGGACGAATGATTGGGAGTGGTATGATCCGAGTACGTCGTGGGCGGCGATGACGCGGTTTCCTGAAGCTGACTCGACTCGTACACTACAGGCGCAGCTCACACGGAAGGCGGATCCCTAATCATCACGCAGACGCAAGAGCGGATCCACGACCTGAACTTCAAATCGGCCATGGTTCAGAGTTGGAACAAAGTATGCTTCTACGGCTCGATGTACTTTGAAGGCAAGTGCCGGCGCAGGTTACTTCGTACGCTGGGCTAACGGTAGCTGTTGTGTTATAGTCGCGGTCAGTTTGCCAGGGAACAATGTTGTTGGTGGTTTTTGGCCTGGTATATGGACGTTTGGGAATCTGGGGAGGGCAGGGTATACAGGGACGACGGATGGAGTGAGTCGATATCGTATCCTAACAAATGCGTCAAGCTAACCGTCCCTTTCAGACATGGCCGTAGGTCGCTTGTTGACCTGAACGAAAAGGATACTTACCCCACGCTCCAGATACTCCTACGATTCCTGCGATACCGGTATCCTCCCGAACCAAACGTGGATGAACGGCACCGGACCGGAAGCGGCCTTGTCTTCTGGCGGCAACGGCGGATCGCTCAGTTACCTCCCTGGCATGCGATGGAACAACTGCCTCTGCCCCGGCCAGGAATCCGAACACCCAGGCCCAAACCTGACCGTCGGTCGAGCTGCACCCGAGGTGGACGCGGTCGAAGCCCAGGTGCGGGTCCGCGATTCAAAAGGGGAAGTATCGCAAAGTTTCCAGATTGCGCCGTTCAACGCTGGGTATGAGGTCCCGAATGCCACGCACGAGGTGTACGACTCGGAGGTTACGATGTTGAATTCGTACTGGGGGAGCACCTACCAGCAAGCTGTGTCATACCTGACCGACGTCGAAAGCCAGTACTACGTCGATAAGACCCCAAACTTTGGCGTGTTTGGATTCGAAATGATAAGCAATCCAGCTCATCGTAATGACAACTACATAACCTGGGTTGCCAACGGAAAGCCCTCCTGGACTCTACACGCCGAGGCTATCGGTCCCGACGCCAAGGCTGATATTGGACAGCGACTTATATCGGAAGAGCCAATGTACTTGATCATGAACTTTGGTGAGTGCGCGGGCGTCTATCACGAGCGGGGTAGACTGATGTGTATCCTGGGCAGGTCTTTCCAACAATTTCCAGTCTGTCACGTTCAATCAGCTCAGTAAGTTTTGATCCAGTACGCGAGAGACCGAGCGCTGATAATCCCTTCGGGTGCAGACTGGCCAGCACGAATGGGTAAGCACATCCGTCACGCACCGTTGTCCACTTCCTGACCGTTGTCCCTTTCCCTCCGGTCAGCTATCGATTATGTTCGTGTGTGGCAATCAGATGAGTTTGGAAAGATGGGATGCGACCCACCGGAGCGCCCGACGTCAAAGTTCATCAACGACCATCTCGACGTCTATTCCGAGTACGTCCGTCGTCGACCTTCTTGTTGCTCTGCGCTGACCCTCACATTTGCGCCTTCCAGCCCGAATATCACAGTTTGGTCGGATACGAAATACCCCTGGCCAAAGAACAGGTTACAGCGTAAGGCTCCTCAGTTCCCCTCGCGTAGACGAATTGCTGATAAGTTTGGCGTGTAGACGGCTGTGATTGAGCGATGGGTTCAGGAATCTGGCAGGACCAGACCTTGTGTTTTACGAGCTCTCGTTTGTTGCAAGTGCAGACTAGGGCCTGCGATGACGTGGATACGACTTTTATGACCAGCGCGCTTTGCATTTTGCGGCGCATGAGGTGGTGTATATAGACGATAGAGAGGCGGGGATGACGAGGTGGTGGCAGTTGGAAGAAGATGTTAGATGTGCAGAGGAAAGATGGCCACGAACATGTATCCTTTATATCACGGATTTTACGTATATCCTAAACATTACACCTGCAGTGTTGTATGGTAGCCTACGGGTTTCAATCTGAATTGGATCTTCCAGTACTTTGTATGCCGGTAGAAACTGCGACACTCTCTTCGTGCTTGAATTTCTTCAAGTTGCGCAGGCATTCGCCCGCTGTGTGCTGCTCACGTAGCCCAATATAAAGGAGATGAGTTTACACTCGCCGCAAGGTATGACAATCAAAGTAAACAGCGACGTGGCCACGTACATGCCAGAGTCTTCCCTACTCCGCCAGCGCGGCGCCTAGCTCATAGATAATGACGACTGGTGAAGAGACCTCTATGCAACTGCCCATCAGAATTCTCGGTCAGAGGATAGACTTCGAATGCAAAAAAAGGTCCTCTGACGTGAACCCCCGCTTGGCTTGAGCGCGAGGCATCTTCGCGTTTGACTGCCTACCAGTTGGTGCCTAGAATTTTATTGTGCCCTTTTGATTGCTGTCTTACGTCCTGCACCCCCTATACGGTCGAAACCACCGAACTCAGCTCACGTGGCTTGCCAAAGTGCTGCTGCTCCGGAGCTTGCGGAGCTTGCGGAGCTTGCGCGGACCCCGGTCGTCATTGATAGGACAGCACTCCGCTGGTAATATTACCCCTCCCGACTTGTCCTAAGAGTCTTGTCCTGCTGGGAGAGGTGAACATATGCCTCGACCAAACTAGAACGAGTTCAACATCCACCAGGGGAGAGATTACCACGCCACGTAGAAGTTGTTAGTCGACTCCGGTCTTCGACGTTTCACATGCTTTCTGTTCGCTTGTTGTGGTTTTGGATGCATGTACGAACCGCAGATTTCAGTCGCAAAATACATACTCGTTCAGGACATACGTTTGCCCGTTGCTATGTGCGACCTGCACCATGCCTCAACGCACATCAGCTACTCAGATCTGAAATCAGCAAAGGCGGATAACCTACGCGACGTGTCACGTATTTCCAAGATACAGCAATTTCGATTGGTCTCCCCTCACCCCATTCGCTTGACATCACTGTCTGAAGCAATCCTCGTCTCATCTCAACGAGGCTATCCATGATTCCGTCTGTCCATCGGCTGACCATTCTTGCCTGAAATATTCATTGAAAAGCCTAGTCATACTAGACCCGACAAGCGCGTCTGAGGGAGCGTAGTCCGAGCGGCAAATGGTTTGCCCGCGATGGCTACTTTCGAGCGATGCTCATGACTGATTGTGCACATACAACCGTCACTCCACATCTTCGTCGCGGCTGTCTTGAACCGATTACTTCCAATCTTGTGTCATTCTGGGAGCCATCAGTGGTCGAACCCGACATGTGACGAACGTACCGTTCGAGTCGACGGTCTGATACCGGGAGGGAAACAGCAGACGGGAAGGGAGAACCAAAGAGGTACGTCAGCTTTAGGGATTTGCGAGAAATCGGACAGGAATCACCAAGTACGTCCTGCTTCGCGGGTTTTTGCCAAGGAAGACTGTGCGAAACCTGAATATCGCTATAGTCGACGGCTTTCATCGAGCCCCTAAGCTACGCGCAGCTTTCTCGCTATCTCAAAACGTCGTCGAATCCTCCGCTAGTATACCTTTGCAGGTCGCGTGCTCTTCACCCACAAATCATTCACTACGTAACAAATGGATTAAAAAATCACGATTTCTGTAACAGGTTGGACGGACCCCATTCGAACGCACGTCGTGGGCCACCTTCGCGATCAAACCGAAAACGTCGCCGTCTGTCGCTGCACCATTTCTCCACCAAAGGCTATCAGTCTACCGCATCATGTCGCAGGTCGCTCAATCCTCCATTTCTGCCACGGCCGGGATCGAAACCGGCCTGACATCGCAATCTGGACTGATGAGGCAGTTTGGCGGGTTGTTGAACAGTTGGCATGCTTGCGGCCGCGCACTTGATGTCTTGGAGATCCACCGGGAGCTGAGCCGGATTCAGAGGACTCTATTCGACGCGAGGACGCGAGTACACAAAAGGCGAGGGGCGTCGCTGGAGAAGCAGTCTCGTTTGACGACTATAGGATATCGTTAATCCCGGATCAGGCGAAGATCTTGGTCGGCATTGGCGAATGCCATAAGGGGCAGAGCCGGTGTTGACATGATTCAGGGGGATACCGTTGATGTGGGTGCAAGACGATTCAACCAATAGTTGAGGGCAAAGCCGGAAGCCTGTGCAGCAGAGTTGGCAAGTTGCGATAGTGCAGGTGGCGTGAGGATCACTACGATCTTTGGAGCAGCCGGTCTAGCTCATTCACGATTGAATCGCAGTCGCCCTGGAGAAACACCTACACTAATGCATTAGCTGCGACCATTTGTACACATGCAAACTAGCAACATACCGCATCTTCCATCCCTTTCACGCTATCTCGGTTGATCAAGATCTGGTTTACGTCTTTCAACCGCCCTGCACATGTTATTGATGATCAGCACATATTTCATCTGCACGAAGATCCTCTGAAGAGCGGGAGGGGCCACTTACCGGGTATATCCTTCACGGGAGGTATCAGCAAACTCGTGCCGATGACGATGAGCAGGTCCACCTTCGGCAGGTCTTGCTCGAGCTGAGTATGAAACTTGCGAGGTAAGGGTTGGTGAAAGAACGTTATATCTGGCTAAGGAGTTTCAACAGATTATGACAGCTTAGTACCGCGTGATTTACGTTAAAGCGGAATTGACATACCTTGTATACCCCGATTGCTTTTGAGCCGTTCTTCCTCGTGCCATGTCGAGTGCTATTCCGCTCCGCACACCGCACGCACCGAGGGATCTGCTTCTTCTCGATTGTTTCTCGCAGGGTAGCGGTCTCCACCCGGTGCTTGCAGGACACGCAGGTCGAAGTCGTAAGTGAACCTGGGATGGGAGATGAGGGGTAAATTAGATCGGGACGATCTCGGGAGATGGAAGGACATACCATGGCAGTACAAGACACGTGAGATACCCGCTGTCGATTCGAGACCATCGATGTTCTACAAAAGGGGTATCAGACGACATTCTCCACAACGGTGAGACGCTATACCCACCTGCGTATACTGCATCAACAACTGGAACCATCAAGGTGTGAACAACTGTACACAGGTCTGGTCTGAAACCAAACATACCTTTCCATCCTGTTCCAGTCTTCGGATCCACGCGTGGGTTTCGCTCGGCCGGATGTCATGAGCAGGAAACAGCCTATACGCATGATCACTGTGGTCAGCGTGTCATCAGTATCTCTCACAAAATGATTGACAGCGCAGAAACAGAAGGCTCACTAGAATGCCTGTGGATCAGAGCGGAAAACATTGATGTCCATGATCTCCTGAGGGTCGGTGATTTGATACCTTTGGACGCTTGATTTTGCAGTCGACTTTGCACGAGATGACCTTCGTCTGGTTGATGACACATCCGTTGCTGCGTTGAGTAGAAGATCCGTCTCATCGACCGTGCGCGCGGTTGGATCCTCCGCTGCCAAAAGTGCGTACATACCATACTTCGATCGGAAGTCTACTTCAACCTCCATCAGCAAGTACGGCAAAGAAAACAGTATCAAAACCCCCTGCGTACCAGGTACTCCACAAGATGTCGAGATCCCTGCACCTGTTAAGACGAGGATGCGCTTCGACTGCTTGATGAGCTCCGCTGCACGATTGATTTCCGGGAACAGGTCAACTCCACTTGCAGTCGGCGAAGGGCTAGACAGCCTTGGGCCTTCCTCTGGAAAATGGGAAACCCGGGATTCCTCTAAGGGACGTCTGTGGGCAGACATCGCGGCTCTCAGATCGGGACAGCAAGAACATTCCAGCTTGCAGTCCGGAACAAGGACAGCAACTGAATGACTGAAGGCTCATTCGTGTTTCACGGATACAAAATATGTGGTCTGGGCGCACCAGCATCCTGTTGAATGATGGTGGTTATGGTATCGTATCGATGGTATCGACCGGACATCATTCGTCAAGTCTGGTTTCAACCGCCAAAAACTCCAGCAGTACGTTGCAGAATCTCAGCCCGAAAGACGCTCGAACGACTGCAGCGACGGAATCGTCCCCCGGCTGCTTCCCACATGCCAGTTCCCGTCTTGCGCTAGGGATAAGAGCGGATTCCAAATACACAAATGTCGTAGGTCAATCGCAAGGGAAGTAAGCCGCTCTGTCTGGGAGATGCAGCAACACGCTGAGTTGAGATCACATCTTGCGACAAAGTATCGGAACCATCTCAAGGATCCAGCGATACGCACGCTTTACTCACAATTCGGGAGATAGATCAACCGGGAGACCGGGCGGACGTGAGACTTCTGCAAGTACCCTAAAGCTCAATCGATCGCTCGGCAACCATGTTGCCGTGACATGACTTCCTTTCACCCCCTGTAAAGTCAAAGGACAACAATTCGACAGCACCAGGGGAGGCGAGGAATACTATATCAGATAGCTGGGAACTCGACACCGAATTAAGCTGTCGCATTTGCGCCTCCGTTGCGATCTTCAACCATTTCACAATCGCACCTTCAAGCATCGATACACATCGTCTTTTGCTCAAATCCAGCTCAACCTTCAAGAATGCAGACGTCATCTCCAGATCAACCTGAAACCGCTCGCCAAAAGGACGTGAGACGTATTGATATGATCAAGGAGATGTGCATCAAACTCAGCGAGCTTTACCCCTGCCGAGAGTCTCGTAAAAATATCCCCGTTGAACAAGTTCAGAAGCTACATAGCTTGATCAACACACCGAGCCCTATGTGGATTGATTCCAAGGACATGACGATGCCGCAGAGTGCATGGGCTGTCTTCTATATTGGCGAACATGGCAAAGTAGTCAAGCCAACGGGCGTTTACAGAAGAATACAGACAGCTGGGTCAGTCGACTATTGGAGTCTTTACACCCTGGACACGGACCCGAGAACTACAGACGCAGGGAACGATTTCGAAGTAGTCAATGACGCAGCATTCACTGAGAAACCCCTTTCACCGGTACCTACTACCGGGAATACTGGACTCCAACAGTCCATAAAGGAAGAGAAAGAGGACGAGAAAGAGAAAAAGAACGGGTGGGTGATTGCGTAAAGGTGAATGTTTGTCTTGGGATGGGTACACCTGCTTCTTGTGATATCTCTAGTGGCCAATGCAAACTTTGTGAATCTTGCCTAGTCGCCAAAATTCATGAGTATATCGAACTTCGGAAGGGCCAGCACTCGCTGCCAGCCGCATGGGTGTTCTGATATTACCTGCGCCTGGCGTCATGTGACGGACAGGAGCCAACGGTTTACTTGTTGAAGAAGCGAATTTCGGCCGAAACGCATCCTTTTACCTTGGCTTGTTGCGCTTTTCTCACTTTCAAACACCATCTCAAAGCCTCACTGAATCCGAGCAGAGGCAAAGTTGCGTTTAGGAACCATAATACCCTTTCGGCCGAGATCGTCCCCCCATCTCACGCCTCCTTTTATCGGGGTTTTCGCTTTTCTCGGTTTGACACTCAGTTTTGTGCATAGCCATAGCTGCCAGGCTCACTTGATACCTCAAGGTGCACAGCCTACAGCCCTACACGGATCGAAAGGGCTATAAACGAGGGTAGCTCTAGCTCTTGAAAATACTCTCCCGTCGCCTGTAAACAACTCAACTCTCATCTTACCACTTTGTCACTCTCGAAACTGACATCTCAACGACGATCTGGGCTCAGAAAACTAACGAAGGTATCCACTACTAAAGCCTGATCAACGATGAGTACTAGTATCAACAACCAGACCGATGGTGACGCCGGCGGTGTCAATGTGAAAGAGCCGAATTATAAGGAACTGGTAGATCAAGCCAAAAGTCTATCCGTCGAATACGACGCGGTGACGGAAGCTGCAACGGAAGCTACAAAAGCCGTAACGGATGATTTAAAAGAGCGGGGGCGCTCGTTGGTCGAGAGCATCCAGAATCACATCAAAGGTACTCTGCATAGTGAGGAATCGGCTAAGTCTCACGACGGTCGTGAACGCACCATTCTCGGGACCTGGGCTTCTGTCTTGAGCGCAAAGCTTGACCCAATTCCTACAATCACCTTATCATCATATGACTAGAGATAGAGAGGCAGCGTAGATACATGGGGATCGGAAATAAATGAACATAGTGAAGTTGGAGCAAGTATCGCTCATATGTATCTGCAGTATCTCATGGTAGCGCAACGAACAGTTGTCTAACGAAATGACACTCTTTCGATCCTGCCCTGCCAATCTCGTCTGATCACCAATCATTTGAAAGTCCGCTGAGAGAAGTCAGCGTAGTGGCATAAGACACGATTTGCAGCGGGTTCCAAGGGGTTTCTCCGCAGGGTTCCGTGATGAGGCGATCCGTTGAGAATGGGGCATGGACCGCTACGTTGTTGCTGCCATCAAGCAAATGCGACGTGTGCCGCGGACGTGCTGCAATAGCCACACACTTAACAAACCATCATACATATGCACCTTCAACACCGCATAATATAGCCATGCATTCATACCGTCGCCCACACGAGCGTTTTCACAAGCGTTCCAACCCCCGCCCACTTCGCAACCCCCTGACCTTCCCATCAACAGCCTCAACCCTCTCCATCCTCCGCCTCACCAACGCCTCCAACCCCTCCGCACCAGCAACAGCCTTCCTCACCACCCGATCCCTCACCACCGCTTCCAAATCCCTCGCCAAATCATCCTCCAGGCCAGCACGAACACGTTCCCAGTCCTGCCAGAACCGACGCTGAGCTTTTGCCCATGCGGCTACGCCCCATCGGAGGGAAGCCATGGAGCCGAGGAGGCCTAGGGCGGTGGCTGTTGGTGAGGCGATAAGGTCGAGCGGGACACAGGCGGTCCATGATGCCGAGGAGGAGAGAAAGGCGAGTGACCACGTAGTGTACGTAGTCTGCAAGGCGCGTTGCTGTAGCACTGGGACACTCGACGTGAGCAACTGCGCACGACGGGCATCGATAGGGTGTACGAGCGTCGATGGCGAGATCCGTGCCCCGAATTCAAGTTGCGATAGCTGGTTCATCAATACGGGGGAATAAAACGGCGCCGGCGTAGCCCCATGTGCCGGTACATGGGACCTCAACACTCTGTCGGTATGTTCCGCCACCCTCTGATGGATCTGTTCCAGTCGTCCACTCTCGTACGCGAGCTACACAACCACATCAACGCAAACCCACGATCACCACGATCACCAACACATACCTGATAGCCCAACCGAGTCCCCCACCGCGCCTCAACCTCGGCAGCCACATCCACACCAACATCCCCCGCCCGCCAACCAAGCACGCCCGTCCACCCACGAGCCGCAAGAACCCTCCCCACTGCATCCCTCGCACCCCCGACCTCGCTCTCTACCTCCGCCCTCTTCGCCGAACGCATAATCTCCCCCGCCTCATGCGCAGCAAACGCACGCAGCTCGTCCGCTTCGAGGTGTACCCGTCTGGACTGGTCCGCCAGGTGATCAAGCACGCTGCTAACATACCCCACCGCACGAGCCAACACATGTTCCCCCGTCTGGCTCTTCAGTTCGGTCCCCGACGCTTCGGAAGAGTTGAGAGCCCGTATAACCCTCAACAGCTCCTGCGAAACATCACCCAACCGACTCGCCCTGTACGTCCCCTGAAACTCGTCAAAAGCGCGGGACCGGGCCTCCATTCCGTCCGTAGTGGGAGGAATCGCAATCGCCCGTCCAAGAGCGTGGATGGCTTGGATTCCCTGTTCGGAATGGAGGAATAGGACCTTTGGGTTTGGGCTCCCGTGTGGCCATTGCGCTCGGAGACGGTGCAGTACTGCTTGTCGGGCGGGTTCGGCGCCGCGGCTGGAGCCGGGTAGGGCCCCGTCGATGAGGAGGTATAGGTGTGGTTTGTCGGCTAGGTCGTGGAGGAGGGTGATGATCGTCGGCGTCAAAAGACGAAGCGGGTCCAGTGTCAGGATGGTGATTGCGGTGGATAAGAGGGTAGACAACGCTTCTGTTGGGGATGTCGCTGCATCAAGGGTTAGCGAGCGGGAGGGAACGCGAGACAGACGACGCACAAACCACCTCTACCAAGTCAACCGCCGCATCCCGTATCCACGGCGCCTCACAGGCCAACCCGTCCACATCACGCACCACGCCCTCCCCAAACCTACACAATCAGCCTCCCAGCCCGTCTCTCACAGCATACCGCACTCACCTGACCACGAATTCCGAACCCGCGTGCCCGGCATGACGGTCCATGATTGCCCGTGTCGTCTGATCATCTTCCGAGAATGGGTCGAGGAGGAGCGACGTGACGACGTTTGCAGCAGCATTCGGGACGCCCGTCGGGGAATCACTGTAAACTACCCAACCACAACACAACACCACCCTTCAGTTGGCGTCCGTGGAACAGGAGAAGAGACATACATACAGCCAACTCGAACCGTTCTCGCCGTTTGTAAATCCCGAATCGCGCGTCGAACACGTAAAGACCATACCTCCTCCCCTCCGACATCACCCTCCAGAACCTCCCACACCCTCTCCAGATCCCGCTCCAACGGGGATCTCTGCACCGTCGTCGTCGGATGAGGAGAAAGAGGAGCGACCACGGCTTCCGGCGAGATCTGGACGGCTGTAGATGTCCATCGGAGGTGCGTTCTTGTCCTCGTCGCCGCAGCTAGCGGACGGAGGGAGGCGCGAGTGAGGGCGATGAGGGTGCGCATTCGGATACGGCGAGGTGTGTTTGGGAGGGAAGCAGGAAGGTGGGGGCAGTATCCTAGTATGCTTGAATACTGAAGAGAGTCCGTGTGGAAAATGGTTACGTAACCGGATTGCTTGATTTCTGCTGCATGCGTTTATGAGAACGTGTCCTCCTTCCTCTTATTCTCTTCTTCTTGCCACCGAGTATCACCATCATGAAGATCCAACAGCCCTCGGCGTCCATAAAGTGAGCACACAGTCCGTCTCCCGCACGTCGAGCTGACACCCCGCACAGGTTGACAAACGTCAGTGTCGTCCGCATCAAAAAGGGCGGCAAGCGATTCGAGGTGCGTCGACGTCTCTCTGTCTTTATACTCCCAACGCTGATACGAATTGCGTTCCCTAGATCGCATGCTACAAGAACAAGGTCGGAGAATACCGCTCGGGAATGTACGTACCCCGCCCTCCACGCCCACGGCAAACCTAACTCTTCGCTCGGGACCGCAGCGAAAAAGACGTCGATGAAGTCCTCCAAATAGCCCAAGTATTCACAAACGTCTCCAAAGGCTCCCTCGCACGCACCACAGACCTCCAAGCCGCCTTCGGGACCACCTCCATCCCGGACATCGTCTCCCAGATCCTCCTCAAAGGGGAACTCCAAGTCGGTGAGAAGGAGCGCAACCATCAGTTGGGCAATCTGTGGAAGGAGGTCGCGGGTTTGGTGGCGGATATGGTGGTAGATCCGGGGAGTAAGAGACCGTATAGTGTTAGTATGGTGGAGAAGGCGATGCAGGACGTGCATTTTAATGTGAGGGCCGATAAGGCGGCGAAGAGTCAGGTGAGTTCGAGTCCGACGAGCGGGCGAGCGAGCGAGCGAGGCGAGGAGGAATCGCGGCGAGACGAGGCCGGCGAGCGAAGCCAAGAGGGCGAGGAAGAGTGTCGGGATGCTCATCTGCCAAGTATCGCCGGAAGACGGACTCGGGGCCGGACATTTCTTCAAGGTTGGATCTCGCCATAGGGTGACGAAGCAAGTTCTTGGAGAAGAATACAATCAACGGCTTCGCAAGTATTGTCGCGGAGATCGTAGCGAGCGGGCATGATTCGAGCGAGGGCAGAAGCGGGAAAGCCGAAAGCGGGTCGCAGATGAACAAGGCGACGGCGGATTCAACAAGTCGTTCGGCGTTTCGACGCAAGTCGGACACGCCCTTCAGCCGCATGGTTCGCACAGGGGCGCAAGGAGGTGCGAGAGCGAGATCCCAGTCTCTACTGTCTGTGTGGGAAGAGGAACAAAGGGTTGGAGACGGTCGGCCCGCGAGGTCGAACGGTCGTGATCTTCTAGGTATTCACGGTGACACCGAGCGGAAGGAGAAAGTCAATTTTGCGAGGCAAAGACGTCTTGAAGGACTTTGCTTCACGGCCAGCGCTATAGCTGGACGTCCACGCATCCGCGATGAGCACAGGAAACGACCGAAAGAAACCCGTGACACCCTCCACCCAAACTAACACACCACCTCACACCACCCCTAGGCCCTCGAATGCATCAAACTCCTCCTCGAAAAATCCCCCCTCCCAATCGAACGCACAAGGATGAAAATCCGGCTCACCATGCCCCCGCGGGACGGCAAACGCCTGAAAGAGCGCGTGTTGGCTTGTGCAGAGAGTGTGGAGGAGGATAAGATGACGGGTGAGGAGTGGGAGGTTGTGAGTTGCTTTGCAGTTGGGGTATGGTTATTGCGTGCTGATTGGGTGGGGTAGATTATGCTTATTGATCCGGGAAAGTTTAGGGTGCTTACGGAGCTGTTGGAGGCTGAGACCAAGGGTCGGGGGAGGATGGAGAGTCTGGGGTATGCGGCGGTGACGACGGAGGAGAAGTTTGAGTAGGCGTGCGGTGTATGAGTTCGCAGCTTTCATTGATGGTGCGTATGACATGCGGTGGGTTGACTATCCGTTTGGGTGATGCGGGTCACGCTCTGCGCGGTGCTCAGTTCTCCCGCGTAGCTCCCGGACACATTGCGTATGTCCATCACAAACCTTTTGCTCTTATCCTTTCAGCCTCAACATCACACATACAAGAGTTTGGATTGCACCTCTTATCGGTATGCCAGAGACGATGCACAAGAACATACAGCTGCCGGGAGAGTGTGAATGGCAATATCGGTTCCGGTGCGCCTTTCATTCCGGAAGCTTTGAAAGAAATGCGATGTCAGGGTCCTAGGGGCCAGGACATCCATTGTCTTCCAGATGGGAGGCCAAAGGTGGTTTTACTGCTGCGCAACCAGCATTGCCGCACTCTAGTGCTAGGTCTATGATACCTCGAGTCCCATAGTGCATACGTTAGACGGCACGTCACAAGAGCCCACGTCCCATGATTTCAATACAAACAAATCAATATCATAGATTTGGTGGACTCTCAACAGGAGGGAAAGCCAAAGCTAGTATCGCGAGAACTTATCTCCAGATAATCATAACAATGATGATATCTACTAACAACTATATGATGCAACTTATCTCCAGATAATCATAACAATGATGATATCAAATAAACAACTATATGATGCGCTAACTCTTCGGTTTGCTCACTAAAATAAAAGTAATGCCTAACGCTCTCACGCGCGCCATGCATGAAGTCCCTTTTTCTTGACACCTAGAGTCTAGACCAGACAAACGACCTTACACTCCTAAATTCCAATTACGTACTGTAGCAATCAAAAATGGTCGTGGAAAGCTACGTCCGTCACGCCATTTGTGTCAACCGACTGTGCCCCTAGACTGAACTTGCTGTTCCTCTCTTCGTTCCGGCTTCGCTCTGAGTTCTCTCGATCGTCTTTTCAGTGACTCGAGTGAATGCCCTAGCTGATTGTGCGGGCTGAGCATCGACGTCCAGCTTTTCTTGGGCGCTTGCTTGTTATACACAGTCTGGGGATCATCCTTGAGGTTACTAGCTTGTTCCTAGTCATCCGGATTAGCTAAAGAAGGTGATATCATGATATGTGGTACTTCGACAACTACCTTGCTATTAGTGAGCAGACAAAATCTTCATGTACTGTATCACAGGAAGTCTGGCGAAGAAACTACGTGGATTGGAGGGCAGAGGGATGCGGGGCTGCTGAGAGTCGCAATGAACCGTGTCGACGTATCATATACGCATGTTGCTGCGTCTGTTGAATGGGTGCGCTATTCTGGAACACTCGTGGTAAGTCTTCTCTCGCATTGATAGATAGACATGCCCAGTTGCTTCAGTCGGATCAACGCAGCAAGAGGCTTCTGCTAGAGATCCCGGCACCGACGCTAGAGCAGCCCAGCGCACCTGGAAAGGTGACGAGATGAATAGCCTAGCGGTATTGGAGGACGAACGTTCGTTGACAGCACATCGGTGTCTCCCTTAGTCGAGCGTCGTCGAAGCTGATGCTTTCGACCCAGTCATTTTTACTAAGTGGTCATCAAGATTCATGTCCACTCCTACTAGTAATGTACGCTAACAACTGGCTTTGGCCCAGTAATTGCCACTAGATTACATAACTCCTCCACACAGCCCGCACAACCTGTTTGCATACTCCTACTGGTTGCACATCGACTTCCGGCCCGCTCCTTTCAGACAGATCGGAAAGATGACTGCCTTGTCACATCATGGAACACGATAGATTTGACTTTGTCTCCTTGGTATCCTTCGTTTGCTCCCATCCCCATTGTGACTGCCGTGACAAAATGGCTCCACTCGCTGGTGATCCTTCGAACGCTGAAGACTGATTGGTAGAGGTAGACTGAGTGCCGCTACGAGCGGAAGGAACGCTTCCTGGCGCGACGGTCTCCACCTGTGGTGCACGTTCTGGATCGCCCAGAGCTGCTATCAACTCGTTCAGCGTGTTCTGCAGTTTGAATTTGTATTCCTCTGAACTCCTGACATTTTGCATCCCCCCGAGCAGGGTCTCCGCCTCTTGTTTCAAGGCAAGGCCGTTCAATTTTTCTTCCCCCATCAAGACCATCTTTTTCGGATCTCGCAACCAGTATTCATTCATAAATGCTGTCAAACCTCCTGCTCCTGTTCCCGTGAGCAGCAGCAAGTCGTTGATATCGCGAGCGAGTTTCCCGCATTGTGTCTCTCCTGTTGATTTTTGAGCCATTTTGTTCCTTGATGCAGTCTGAAACTTGCAAATGTCCAGGTGAGCCGAAACCTCGGAGACTTTCACAGAAGTTACCGTTCCAAACTCACAGACTTAGGGACTAGAAGCTGGACCAAGATCCTATTAGCGTTGCCCCAAGAAGCTCCCAAGACGTGGAGGTTATATAGCCTCTGCCGGTCGCCCGGAGCTCAATTTGGAAAATTTTAACAAAGGATACGACGCAGGGGCCTTTGTTCTGTCAAGGGGCTGGACGAAAGAACAGAAAACCTTGCTTATCAAGCATTCTGGTAGTCGACGATCAATCGTTCGGAATGGTAAATATAGCAGCCAAGGAGTAACTAGAGTGCGAAAAGCGAGCCGTGTGAGCACCTTGTTTGTCGTCATTTGCCTTTGCGATTCTTCTAGGCTGATCTGAACGGAATTCAAAAACCGAGGGCTTCCTTTCCGACGCAGTCTCTCGACTTACATACGCGCAATGAGAAAATACCCGAATTGTTCCTATTGTCTCTTCAGAGGTATCATCAGAGATCATAAGCATCTCGTAAGCATGCATCATAATCGTCAACGTGTACTTGCCCTGAGATAGTATATCCTGTGCCTTCGGAAAAGGGCGAACATCCTTGGTAATACCCAAAGCAAGCACCATCCACAGTCTCCGGGACGGTTCCTGCTGTGGGTCCTTTTAGATCCACGAAAAGTTCAAATTTTCAGTTTAGTCTGCTCATGGATTTTATTTAGCGCCTTGATATCAGATTTCCTGTAGGACAGAAGATGAGTGTTGGGTTTGATCGCATTTACGATTGATGTTATCACTGGTCGCATGTCAGTCGCTATCCGATTCACCACATCATCCCAATGCCACTGAATGTCTCATCATCGCTCGCCACCACCACCCCCACCGCGATCTCAAGTCTCCACATTGATCGCGAACTGGCGAATAAGCGAGCAGAAAGTTCTGAATGCGCAATGGGAGCAACAAGGGTTGCGCCGGGCAATTGACCTTATAGGACTGGGATCTCCCGACACGACGGTACTTTGTAATAGTCTCCAAGCATGTGATGACGTTCATAGCTGTCATCCGAATAGTTCATGATTGTTCAACATTTATTCGCCCTGCCGAGCCCGTGTCGGTTCACACCTCTTGAATCTCCCGCTCAACCAAGCACGGCCGTTGAGCCAGAGATTTGATACCTATATATCCACCCCATTGACGGCTCGTTACAACTGAAGGGCGCAAAACAAAAGACAGCTCAGGTTAAGTCCATCTAGCCATGAGTCTTAGTAGCGCTACCTTTTACTTCCACTGAGCATAAGTGGACTATAATTAAGATATCTATGGAGATGTTGCAGAGAGTTGATATCCCGAATCAAGTGAAAAATGTATCCGGAGCCAAAACGAGGACAAACCTGGAAATCTTGTACTAAGCTCATTTGTTCAAGAGTCTTTTGGTAGGGTTGGCTTAGACGGATCATTAGGAGTTCTCGCGAGATCTTCCGATCATGATGATCCCGACGAAAGGCCGCCTTCTAGATTCATCGCTCTGGCTTAACAACAGAATTTTCAAAGTGTCGCGGCCCTCCTTTTACAATTCCTGCCTGCGACCCTTCATCCAGGTACCGCCGGCATCCATTTCAAGCACATTGGACAATTCTTCCTCGACGCCTTTGGCCGTCAACACGGAAGCGTCCCTCTGCAACCAGACTTGGACCTTCATTCCAGTCTGTGCGATGGTTGCCTCGACACCAGAAATCAATTGGTCGTGCATGTGCGTGTTGCCGACCAGGGCTAGCACCAGGTTCTGCCAATTCTGATCAGTGTCTACGTCTTGCTGTCCGAGAGTCATCGTAATGGTGTGCTCCTGAAAGCCCTGCGGTCAGTGAAAGTTAGACTAGAAATCCTCCAAGCTCACTTCGGATGTGGCCACCAAGTCGGTCTGAAAGCCCATCGCCCTTAGCCCAAAAGACATCGCACATCGCGGGGAACTTGACCTACCTTGCAGAATCTGAGGAGGTCCCCGTTCCCCATCGAGGATGGAGACAAATAATGAGGATATGTCGAGGAGTTGAAGCATTGTGCAAAGCCCTCGACCTATAAGTGAAAGTCAGCGTCGTCGGCTTCAACCTTTCTTCTGTACTCACAGTTTTGAACCTGTCGATCTGCTTCGACACTCCGTTCTCGACACAAGTCAAACTCCTGTGAGATTCGAGTCAGCGAGGTCTTGTGAAATGAACAGCAAGCGAGGGATTCTCACCACTGGTGTTGTAAAGGATGGACATTTTCGACGTGGCTATTACCGTGGTCCTCGGTGACTATTGCGTCAACAACAGTCGGCGAATCGCCTGGTGTGACAGTAGAACTTGATACGGAACGTTGTGTGGCGAAAGGCAATGGCGTAGCATCCTGACTACCCATCAAGGAGGGGTATCTCGGAAGGGTAGCAGTCGGGGTCGCACTGTTTGGACTATACTGAGATCCAGCAACCGCCACCGCGGATTCGATACGCGTAATGGCCGAAATCGGAAATCTGAGGCGACTGTGGGGTGCATTGGTGATGGCGGTAACAAGGCCGGCAGACGTGGCGGGAGATCCGGTAGCTGCCGAGTAAGCTGCTGAAACTGGAATAGCTGTCGGTCCAGCTGTTGTCAAGGGAAATAGTGTGGGTTTGACCTTATCCTCTAGAAAAGCGGCCCTAATCGGATCCTTGAGAAGACAAGAGTCTTTCAGGATGGCTAGGGTACAAAATTCAGCACAACGTGGTAGCCAGCCTGCCAGCTTCACTCACACTCGACGATGGCGAGCTTCTTTTCTTGACAGGCGGTATATACTGCACCACAACCGAACACGGACATTGACCTCGGATCGTTGAGGAGTGACAAGGGCGATGAAGCGCAAGACTGCATCGGAGCTGGTATACGATAGGAAAGGTGTCGGGTGAACGTGGCTGTCACCGGTCAGAAGGCGCGGCTTGTTCCGTCGGCTCTTATAGTTGCCATGAGACCATCTTCATGAGCAAAGCATCCTTTCAGCCATGACCTACCAGTTTCGGCTGTATAGTAACCCACAGAGGTGAGTGAAGGCGTCCTTTCGCTTTCCCGCCCTCATCCCCTTGAAGGGACCCGGCAAAGGAGAACCAAGGTGTGCTTCAGTATTCAAACAGGACCACAGTTAGTGCGCTGGAAACAGAAAGGCCTTGCAACTCCCCGTCTCACCTATACCGACCCTCGATATCTAGCTCACACTCTGCCAACCCATTCAAAGCGAGACCGACGCGACAACCCAAGATGTCAGCTTCGCGATCCTCACGCTCCTCACGCTCCGCCGAGCCGTCCGGCTCCTCCTCCTCCCGAGGCACCTCTGACCGACGTGAAGCGCCTCCATTTCCAAGCAACGTTGCCATCGTCGGGAGCGAGACGGCATTCGGTACCTATCAAACTGAAACGACATGGCCTGAACCAGAATTCGTGAGTCGCTGCGTTTCCATTCCGCGCGGAGGCGATCGTGTTTGATCAGGGATATTGTTCGCAGGGCGACAGAACGGATATTAAGAACGTCAATGGAAAGACATGCAAGGGTACCATCCTCGCAGCCGGAACCATGTTGCCCCTCGGTACGTCCCCTCCCTGCTCCCACGAAACTCAAACCCACTCACCTATCCAATTCAGGAATGGCCATTCCGAGCGAAACCGTGCTCCCGTACGGCATGTACCTCCCTCCCGGCACAATGCTCCCCGACGGCGCCCTCGTCCCGATCCACACTCGAATGGTCTCCGTCGTCCCGCTACCTACGAAGCGAAAAGAGCATTCATTGCCAGAAGAAACATGGTGTCTGATCATGTAACGTATAGATCCATGCATGTAATGATATAGCGTGTTGTATTCGAATTATATCCGTTTTCTTTTGGGCGTCGTTATCGTTGTGTAGGGGATCATGGCTGTCGTAACCACTGATCATGCCTCTTCACCAAGTGATCCACAATCATCTCCTCCAACTCCACACCCTCTATAACCTCCCTCCCAGCTCCTGCACGCTTCTTCTCTTCCTGTAGATCCACAAGCTTCAACCACGTCTCCTTGAACCGTTGCTTCTCCTGTTTCGGCGCATCAGCACGCCCTACATCCAGCTCGACGAGGACGACTTCGAATTTCCGCTTGTGGAGGTCGTTGCCGACGACGACTTGATGGCCGTACCGAGACAAAGCCTTTTGCGCCTTGGGTATCAACAGTGCTTGTTCCGTCTCGAGCTATGGATTCGATATATTGGTGCAGGGACAACGAAGGACTGGACGGGGAACATACCTTGAATGAAACGATATACGCTTCAGGTATCCATTCCTGCACCAACGGCCGCAACACCTTCGGCACCTGATCCATCTCGAGCGTCAAGTTCCCCTTTGTACTCTGAATCTTATGTTCCGCCTACCGCATCCCATCGGATCAGCCACACGCAACCAACACAACGAGAGGGTGAAGAGGTACGCACGATCCTATCCTGGGGGAGGAAGAAATCGCTCACAGCCGCAGCAAGGTAAAACATTGCACGTCTCCCCAACGGCTGCACAATCTCCGCGAGTTCCTTTAAGAGCCAAAGGTAGTCGTTCACCGTAACGAATTCGAGGGAGCAGATCGTGGGGTTCGGTCCATGGTGGGATTTGTGGTATGCTTTCAGAACTGGAAGTAGTTGTTTTGTTTTTGCAGGAACGACCGTGATTGGCCGTTCGGGATCTTCGGGCCCGTCGACTTCATCGGAGGGACAGGCCAGTAAATCCAAGAACGGATTCAAGCTATGCGAATAATGCCGCGAATACGGGCGGAGCGAATGTTGGCGGTGCATGAAGATAACGGCATACTCGTTCGGGTGGGAGAGGAAGTACTCTGCGGATGTAGACCCACGCGTTCCGGCGGAGAAGTTGTCAAGGAATCGTACGCTGTGGAGGAGGGTATTAGCTCTGGGGAGGGAAGGTTGTACGAGGACCTACGTATTGGCTTCCAGCGGGACGGTCGTTCCCCCACTCTACCGTGCCAAACCTCTCAGCTCTCCACAACCTCCAACAAGCCCGCCGCACTCACCGTAACCACAACCACCCTCTTCCCCTCAATCTTCTGCCATCGGTCAACAAACTCCCTAACCGGCTTCAACCGCGCCTGCAGATCCACCGGTGGGCGCTGACTCGAAAAGTACGTCTCTGTCGAGAACTGCCCGGGAAGGAGCGGGGTCGTGTAGCGTGATAGTTTGGGGGGGAGGGAGGACATTGTTGGCTGGAAAGGGTATGCCAAGGGGAATCAAGTGATATGCGGTCCGTTATAGCGAGGAATGAGGAATCCGGCAGCTGTCCGGGCAGAAGTCCTACGCTGGCCATATATGGGCTGCATATTCGACACGAAGTGGCTGAAAGTTGCAAGTAACTGTCTGATTTTGGCATTTTAGTTCAAATATCCAGCTTTTGTGATACCAATGCTATCCGCCCGCCGGCCAACGGTGACATCGCGGAGGATGATGGTACCATCATCATCCTCTTCCCCTCCCTTCTTCCCTGCTTCATCTTCCGCCCTATCCCACGATCCACCATGGCCTCCCTCTTCGGCTTTGGCTCTACACCGGTAGAGGTAGACGTCAAACTCACAAACGAGGAGGCCCGCCGCCAAGTCGAGCTCAAGCCATCCTCTGCGTCATCCGCCAACGGCTCGTCGGCCGTGACCACAATCGATAAGACCGGGGAACGAAAGGAGTTGTGTCCGGTGTATTATGATGCGGAGAGTGTTGGTGGGACGGTGACTGTAAGAGTCAAGGATGGGAAGAAGTTGGGTCATGAGGGGATTAGATTGGAGCTTGTTGGAGCGATCGGTGAGTTGGATCACATTGCTGGCGCAGGACGGGGTTCGATCTCGTGGTCAGGTCTGGGAGAGATGCAGGGCGATCATCGACGAAGCTCCTTCTCTGTCCACGATTCTCAGTGATCACCATGTACTGACGTTCCCCTCACCTCATATAGAAATGTTCTACGACCGGTAAGCACTCCCCTCCCCCGCTGTCCATACAACACACTAAACCCCCTTCCTCCACAGCGGGAAAGACTACGATTTCCTCTCCTTGTCACAAGAACTCGCCGCACCAGGGGAAATGCGCCAAGCCCAGACGTTTGAATTCAACTTCAAAAACGTGGAGAAGCAGTATGAGAGTTATACAGGGATCAACGTGAAGCTACGGTACGCTCAACCCAGCTATCGATACCCGCTTCACAGCACTCATCCTCTATCCCGCTTGAAGGTACTTCCTCCGCGTAACCATCGCACGTAGGATGGGCGACGTCATCAAGGAACGGGAGATCTGGGTCCACAGCTACCGAATGCCACCGGATTCGAATATGGCGATAAAGATGGAAGTCGGGATCGAGGATTGTCTGCATATCGAGTTTGAGTACAATAAAGCCAAGTACGCCCCGTCCCCTCTCTTTCCCCTTGCTCGTCTGAACCGTATGCTGATCGAACCGATTGGTGGCAGATATCACTTGAAAGACGTCATTGTCGGGAAGATCTACTTTCTCCTCGTACGTATCAAGATCAAACACATGGAACTATCCATCATCCGCCGCGAAACAACGGGCGCTCCACCAAACGTGTACAACGAGAGCGAAACGATCACCAAGTTTGAGATAATGGATGGGGCCCCCGTTCGTGGTAAGTTCCCCGTTCCCACCCTACCTCTCATCCACATGCTAACCCTTCAGGACAGGCGAAACGATCCCTATCCGTCTCTTCCTCGGCGGGTTCGAACTCACCCCAACATTCCGAGACGTAAACAAGAAGTTTTCCACGCGGTATTACTTGAACTTGGTGCTGGTTGATGAGGAGAACAGGCGGTATTTCAAGAGTAGTGAGATTACGATCTTTAGGTGCGTTTTGGGCCCTACTGTGTGAGAAAAATTGGAGCGTATGCTAATGATTTGGGTTGCTTGGATGTTTTGCGTCGTGTCTGGTGTGACAAACAGAATTCCGTAAGTCTTACCCTAGGGTCGAAAGGCTCCCCACACTAACCTTGCACCGGTTGCGACGTACAGCGAAAACTAGCGACCCTCTCGGTTCGGAGACGACAGCGCAGGAGAATCGGGATACCTTAGGGAAGTTGTGGTTGGCACAAAAGTTGCGTTGTATGTTTTTCCGTGAGCTTATATCATCAGATGCATTAGTGAATGCACTACGTGCTCTCATTACATTGCGCAAAGGTTACACGTCGCTGCGAGAAGCGTGTCTAACCGCCGGACCTCCAGACTGTGTGTCCCGAAAGAACCCGACCAGTCTAACGAACATCATGATCGCATATCCTTCGGACCGAGCCAGGTCTAGAACACGACATCCTCAAGGAAATCGTATCGGATGGATCGTAAATGAGGCAAGTAGAATGACCAATGTCTCAGGGATCCTCAGAGCTGTGAGACCCCATGACAGGCGTCGCTTAAGAGCCTGCATCGCTTCGACCCCTCAAATTGATCCACGCATGACTCACCGCGCTTCTCCAGAAAACCGCTGCCTTACAAAGCTTCACCATCGGCGACAAAAGATGTGGGCCAGCAGCCAAGGCCGCCTACAAGAGGTCTATGTCACAGCTTCACGCAACGATGAGGTATATTTGCGTCCAATGGCCAATTCACCGCTATCGCCTTTTTGATGACAAGGGTCGCAACGATCGGTCAGGATGGGGGAGAAATCGGACTGGGGATCTGTGAAGAATGGAAGGTGCAAAGGTGGCGACATGTCGCCTCCTTTCCGTCGCATCTGCACAACAAGGCGATGCGTCGAGGGTAGTCGGTAGATGAGACACTCCACAATTACATAAGGAGAATCGGAAAGGTTTGGTGACTCATTTACCACCCGTGGGAGTTTTTCACTATACAGCAGACCATTGCCAGCATTGGATCCCAGAAACTTATAACACCACATAGCAACAGTGACGGATTCAACATGCTGTCTTCGGCTTTGCGTCTTCTGCGACTACGATCTGAGGCGATTCCTTTGGAAACGCGTGACATGGAATTAGCGGATCGGGTTCCGCGATTGGATTGGAAATGAGCGTGATCCTGGTCATGATAACCGACCTATTTGGAAGATCCAAACGGGAGCTACCTTGGTCCCTGTTCAAGCGTCTTAGACTTTCCGTGCAACCGCCCACGAGGAGTACTCCACAGCCCAGCAGAAGAAGGTGAAAGAGCCTTCGCCCGCCATTCCCCGAGAAGCCACAGATCTCCCGGAACAGATCTGCAGAGTCCGCGTCATGACGGGGCGATGATCCTTGAAGAGATCTTTGATGATTTGATCGCCGGGGAGGATCTGACTAATGATCTCGAACATGGGTGAGGAACAGATTATGGCACCGATGCCCCACCGACCAAGGATCCGAGTGACAAAGTGATCTCGGTACTTTCGATCTGGACTTCTGCATCAGAATCCGATCCAAAGGGAGGGAGCATGGACGCAAGATCTCTCGCTACAGACGCCGTTACTGAGATTTCTCGTGCTTCGAAGATCGCACGTATGCTATGTTTTCAGTAGGATTTTGAGAAAGTTTCCCAAGTTGTATATCTAGTACGCAGAGTTGTCCGAATTCTTTTGCATGTAAGGGATCACTGCCGCAAACGGCGTGTTATATACACGCGAAGTGGGGAAGGAGACAATTGTCTGAATGAGTGACTACAAAGTCACGAACAAAGAGAAATAGTCCCATCCTCTTTAGTGTTGTACACGACTTCTAGCGGTTCTCTGAATCCAGAAGGACGTTCGAAGCGCTACCGAATCTACACCTCACTTCCCAATGCATATGGCTTCAATGGATTCATCACATGTATCTAGCTAAAGAGCGGGAAAGTGGGTGCTAACAGCAACACTTCAATTTACAAAGGGTCGGCCTTGCGTCGTCGGCCCCCCAGCTCGCTACATTACAACAGCCATCAGATCAAACTCGCCACCCACATCAAATGATCAACGCAAATCGCCTTTCATGCTTCTTCGTCGTCGCCTTGGCCTTGATCTCGGTATGCCCATCCGCCACTACCTCCTTCGTAAAGCAATGAATCGTCCGGAGATACATAAAATCCGGCTGTCCAGGCGGCGGAGCATGCGGTGACGACCACTGCAAAATCGAGACAAAGACGCCCATCATCGGATCCTTGACGTTCAACTTGATATGTGCCTCTCGCAAGGCCGCATCGGTGGCGCCGGGTACGTCGTTTGCGGTAATGGTGATGTATTGCGGTAAGAAGAATCGAGTGGCACCCTTCTGCCAATAAGGAAACACATCTTCACAGTAAAACTCCATCAGATCGCTTTCAAAGCCGTCTGGGCAGATGGTTTCGTCGTATGAGAGCCTGAGAATGTAGTACGAAAAGGGCGACGAATTCGCATCACTGCTCGTGAGCTAACAAGAGATCAACGAGTTTAGTACATGCTCAACACCATCGCCACAGGACCACACGCACCGCTTGAACCCACCCCCCAAAATTTGCAAAATCATGACAAGTAACCGAAAGTTCGATAGGCTTGTTGATTCTCTTATCCACACATATAGCCTTGAGCCCGAAAAACAATTCCACAATCCGCTTCAACCGTCCCGACCTCGAAGCCTTTCCCACCGGATCCTCGAGGAACAATACATCCAGCTTGACACCCCGCTCCAGACTGATGATCGCATCCGTACTGATCAACGAGGGCGTATTCAACTCCGAAGGCACTGCTCCGAGCTTGGCGGACGTTCGTTCCGAGATCTTGGTAACGAGGCGATTCGTGAGGGCGAGCAGGTTTTCCGATTTCGCAGAGGGTACATCGGGTTCAAAGTTCGAATGAAAGGCCGGCATCCGATCCTCTGCGATCCCCTTGATCATCCCCCCTCCCCGAACCCTATGCATCCTCGCAACAGCAGCAATCAACCCCTTCACATACCCCGCATCGAATCGCGAAACGGTGCGCGTCGAGAGCCAGAACGTGTACGGAAAGTGCTTCGAGTCGTGGGTTTCCGCGATATACTGGATCGAGGGGAAAAAGTGATGGGTGATTGCGTCGCGGGTCTTGTGTTCTGGGGCGAGGCGTGCTAGATCGTGCCACCACCAATCGCAATCCAATGCTCCGCCGGTGAGAAAGATATACCTATCCATCAAACTCATCAGACTTGCACATGGTGACGTGAATGTGGAGACGAACCTAACATGCTTGAACTGCTCCGGAGTCCCCTTCCCCTCCCCCAAAGCCTTCCTCTCCCCGGCCCAACTCCCCTCGTCCCACGCCATGCGAACCATCAAAAAAGGCTTGACGACCGCATCAATCCGACGGCACGTTTCCCCCAGGTTCGCGAGTGTGCGGAGCTGTTCCCCTCGGTGAAGATGCTGAACGAGACGGAGCAGGTCTCTAGGTAGTCGAGCGAATCGAGAGGTGGATTGAGTAGAGGGTTGGTGCTTCGTTGCGAGGTAGACCGAGATTGGTTGCTGATGGACGGGATGAAAAGGGATGATTAGGAGATGTCGTATGGTAGAAAGACAGATACGGACCTTTTTCTTGTGACCTTTTCCCATGATGCTTGGAGTATGACGATAGTGTTATCACAGTGTCTTCGTGGTCTATTTGAATGGGCAGGAAAGACCTGAAGAGTAGAGACGAGAATGGGCTATCACATTCAAAGAAAAGCCAGATGATTGACGATATACCTCAGCAAAAACCCCGCGTAACAGACAATAGACTATCCTCGCCCATCCGGCATACGTGTTTCATCTGCAGCTCGCATCACCAGAGTCCGGAGAGGAGATGTTGGCTGTGGCCGTGCGATATCACAGCCAACATGGCGTGTATTGTCGAGATTGGTATCACGCTGAAGCTGGAGAACAGTCAAATCCGGTGGAATGGGTGGTGGTGACAGGTTTGCCATGGTTGGCGTGGAGATGGAGCAAAGAGCAGCAAAGAAACGATGGTGACAGCTATTGATTATAATTCAATTGTGATCGAACAGGGGATACCAGTGTTTCATATCCGGTGCGCTCGAAGCTTGTTCTGCGGTATGACGTGAGCAACTCTACGTACGATCAGCTTCAGACACCTTTCTCGTTGCATACCGTTCTTCCAAAAAAGACTCGTGTAGGACTCGTCTTCCTCGAACCTCCCTCCTTTGGATAGCTCGAACGGTTCCGGGCGAACCAGCAGGCCATTGCTCCATTTGCAGACCTCAGTACCCATTAGCCATATCAAACTGTCTGGGACAAGCTCGAAGAACCACTCGTCCTTGTCTGGAAGTGACCGTGTGAATCATCAATCATCGTTCCCCTGATTAAACGGCATATCAGTATACCATTTGAGTTCTGGCGTTGTCAACGCCGCCTATAGTGCCCATGCCCCGTTGCTTATCATCTCTTTTCCTCTCGCCGTTTCAAGTTTCAGCAATCCAGATGACGAGAGTCTGAAATGACAAGCCAGAGTCTAACGTGAGAAAATCGATCAGAAGACGATAGTAGAAGGGAGATCTCGCGAGATGAGGAATCGGCACGGCGGAGGGGATGATCATACCAGTCGTACTCCCACCTTCCGCTACGCCCGGAATTAATCCGACAACGCTGATGTATGCTCGTTGTTGGATTCAATAGATCCACGATACAAGGAAACCGCGTTGGCGAAACAAATTATCACCTGTGAGCCAAGCTTAATTCGAGAGATCGCTTAGGTAGATCGGGTGAGCTGAAGAGCCGAGTCAACAGAAAGCCTCTGGATCTAACGGATAAAGTGATCGCCTTTCTTTCGGAAAGCCAGATCTAGGTAACTGGCACACACGATGATCAAGAAACCGAATATCGTACACAAGGCGTCGAAAGACACATGTCCTCGGATTATTTGAACGGTAAATGACAATACTATCACCTACATGTCCTACTCCTCTTCGCCCATTCAAAGCGATGAATGCATCAAACGAGACCTAGGCGTGACACCATTTTACTTGAACGTTTACGTTACAAGCCTCACTCTCCCTGATAACGGTACATCAATTCTGGCGTGCGACTCGACTACCTACGATCACCCAACTGGAGTGCTTCACCTCATACGTAGAGCCACATGGCATCGATATATGAGGTATTTTGGCCACCCAATGGCCGATTTCCCGCTCTGTGTTTCAAAGCGTAATGATTGGTCAGTTTGGAAACCACAGTATCATCTAAGCTATCGTCGATTTAAATCAGGATGCAAGGTACAAAGGTAAGCTCGATCGCCTCCTTTCACTTCTAAATCGCCATTCCGTATCTCGCCATAATGAGGTCCGTATATATATGCGAGGAATGACATGGCAGGTATTGGATATCTGGTGTGTGTACAGGCACCCCCCTTCTGTACTCCTTTACTCCGCTCGGCTACGTCAAAGATCTCGAACAGCTTACGTCAATTGTGCACACTGCGAGGCGTCCAACAAGCGTGCAATACACCTTCACGTAAAGGGACCAGCCAACATGGGATTTCTCCAGGACGCAATAACGGCAAACAAAACACGGAAGATAGTCGAGAAGGATCCACCAAATTTGAGGACGGAGGCAGAAGTACGCTGTCATGATTACTGTTGTTGGATTGAAGGTTTCTCTGAGGACATCAACAACAGAGCATATCCAGAGGGGCGAGTGTAGAGAGACACAACCCTCGTGTAGTGTATAGTGGACGTATGACATCATGATTCATCGTCACTTACGTCATCCAGACTCTTTCATGCGCTAGCTCCTTCTGTGACGACACCACTTAGCCACAGCCTTCGCTATCTCATACTTCTTATCAAGTATGGCACGACGAAGTATGGCAACATACTTCTCACAAAGTATGGCTTGACGAAGTATGGTAGCGCACTTCGCACGAAGTATGGAGAGACGAAGTATGGCGTTTCTCTCACTTCGCTCTCACAGCCTTCGCACGAAGCAAGGAGAGACGAAGCCTGTGCTTCGCCTCTCTGCCTATACTCATGGTTAGCTAGAATAGGTATATATAACAGCCTTTCTCACTTGTACTCTTGACTAGCTACATGACTATTGATTCACCCTTTCATTCACCTTCAATTCCGGAGCTACCTTGAGTGCAAGA
>JANGFJ010000112.1:0-11654 GCA_025758675.1 Naganishia antarctica | reverse complement strand
CGCTTGTGCTAGTTCCCTCTACAAGACTACAACGGCAGTGCTATCTTGCGCTGTAGGATAGACCACTTGCCCGCGACAGCGAGGCTCGCGAAAAGCACTGACCCAGGATGACATCAACTACTTCACGAAGAAGTTCAACGCAGAGGAAGCCGCCGCCAGATCCAAGGGCGACCTTGTTGACATCCCAGAACTGTCGGAGGAATACTTATCAATCTGTAGGCAGCTTTTCAAAGAAACGGGAATGCCTGAGACGGCGCGAGAAGATAGCGTGGTTGACCTGAGGACAGGGAACGTTACCACCGTATCGAAGCTCACGAACGGTTCCACGATGAAGAGTGCAGGAAATACCGGTGCCCTGAGTTCGCACCAGTCAGCGAATAGAATTTGACTGGAACAACGTTCGAAGAGAGTACAAAATCTGCCGTTTGTGCAATCGCCCGAGGCCCTCACTGTAACGTTAGGCTTTCAATGCCAAGACACCCGTTCAACATCGAGACTTGTCCTGTTTGTAGTATATACATAGTTGGAGCGCATACTTTGTTTTCCGCATATGCATGTCTGTCTTCAGTCTCCTTGCTCTTGCACTCAACTCGGAGCCTTCACCCTCCAAGCTTCCCCAGCACCGACAAGCAATATTGCTGCTCCCAGTTGCTGCTCCCACGTCCGCACACCAAATCAAAGACCAAAGACTGATGCACGGTCATGCACCCCTGCAGATACAGGTAACTGATATATGGTGCGTCCGAAGCTCGATCGTGAACCAAGTGACGTTAGCACTGAGCACTTCCCGCTTAGCAGCCTGATGATACCGCATCTGGATGCATTTTGAGCGAGGAAGTTGTCTGTCTAGTATTGATTCTAGCAGTCTGAGTTATGACCTAGCCTCTTCTTACCTGACATCAGTCGACAGCCCTTGAGGGCTGCCGATCAACGATTCCTCAACGAAACGCCCGATTGCGAGTCTTGGAACGCCAAAAGCCATATGATATGCTTGTCACAAAAGGTACAGGGCTGCCCGACGGCCTGTTTTGTATCTCGGCCATCCCCACGGACCAAAATATCTGTTTTGAAACTTCTTCCCCGCACGAGGGTGCGAACGACGAAGTATCGGTTGGGTGAAGGCTGTGATAGGGAACGGTATTTATGGAATGACATGGCATCGACGTGGGTTTCCTCGTATCCGCCATGAGTCCGGCAGACAACCTGATTCACCCCTTTGTCACAGGGCGTTGTAGGGGAATTACCGCAGAGATAGAAAGTGACAGCAAAGTGTTGTGGCTCATCATGCCAGGGTGTAGTGTGGGACCGCTCGCACTGTGATCTTCAGCTGGCCGAATTGTGAGCTTCTACTACGGTTCAAGTCTCGTACGCGGCTGATACATGATGGAGTTATGAAGTCATCACATGTGCACTCGGTCTACGACAGACTCGTAAGACCCTCAAAGAACAAACCAATGTACAAATACAACATCGGAGAAACGCTATACAGCGATATCAATTACACCCATCGCCGAGCTCTAATCTGCCCATTTCTGGAGCTGGACCCACTGGTCGCCCTCAGCAATGATCTTGACCGCGACACCCTCAATAGCCACATTCAGTGCATGCTCGATTGTAGCGATCAGTGTTGCGAATCGGATCAGCTCGACGAGAGCGGCGTCGAAGCGTTTGGTGGCTGACGCTCGGGCTGTAGCGGAACCTTCCTCGTGGCCGAGTTGGAGTTTCTTAACTGCTCGTTTTACGGCGGGTCAGCTCCTCAGGGATATGGTAGATTTCAGGGCCATGGAACCTACCAGCGTCGATACACCTCTGCTTCTCCTTTGCAAGCCGCAGTAACTTCTTGCCAACGCTCTTTCTCTTTCTCTCTTCATCCTCGCTCCACCCACCATTCTTCAAACCGGAAGCCTTGTCGATTTTCGGCCCGTTCAATGTCGACAACGGCGACACAAACGCAGTCCAAGCGCTCTGTACACGCTGCAACGCGAGCTTCACCGGGGAGTCAGAAATATACTCGCCTGCTGCATACTCTTCCACTGTGTTGTGGGCAACTTCCAAAGCGTGGATCAGGGCTTGAAGGGCGGGTAGAAGTTGGGGGCGTTGGTAGAGCAACGGGTTGGCGAGGGCTTCGATCAAATCGGGTGATTCAGCAATGTGCGTTGCGCCAGGGTCGGAACGAGGGGAGCGGCTCTTGTCTGAACACGGAGCGTTTACAACCGCTAGTTCCGAAGTCGTCCGTCGGACTGGCAATCGAGGAGGTTTTTGCAACATGATCCGGATGGTCGCATTCCTACCCCCGGATGTGGGCTTGCGTGAGTTCGTTGGTTCAGCCGCGGCAGCAGGAACAGACATTGTGGGGAGAGAGGTGGAAAAGTACCAGTCAGAGGGGAAAGAGGGTGATTGATGCGGAGGCAGCGGCGCAAAAACAGGAAGGGGGCTCTGCTGTTGCGTTTGCATTTATGCGCCGGTCATGAAAATTCACAAGCGCTGATACGAGGAGTGTCGAATGGAGGGACCTCCTTGAGAGAGGGAAAACATACAAAGGAAGACACGATATAGCGCTACTAGCATTTGTAGGTGAGTGGTAGTAGATGCTGCTTGTTCTGGGATCAACCAGAGAGACTCACTCGTAGCAGGCGACAGGATACTCATGGTATTTCTTGAGCCTAAGGCCAGTCACGCCGATAACAAGCTCCTCTTGGGGCCACCGGAAATCATGCAACGAATCTATGCACAATATAATTCAATGAATCTTTTCGGCGGCACTACTTGCGTTCAAGTTACAGCTCTCCTCTGCGATACGTTTCTCTTTCCCCTCCGCTCTTCTTCTTCACGAAGATCATCCTGTATTTTCAGTTCTGAAGTTCTGAAATTGCCATCACTACTTCCTTGATCGCACTCTTCAATGAGCCGTCTATAACAGCGATCAGCTTCGCAAATTCGATGAGCGTCGCAAGAGACTCATCGAAGCGCTCATTTGCCCCAAGCAACAGGGAGGTGTCACCTTTTTCCTTTTCGCCTACGATTATTCGTACTAAAGAACTTGAGTGAGTTGCGCGTTCTGAGTTGTCATCCAGTGAAGAAAGATCAGAGACCTACCGTAGCCGAGACATCTCTCCTTTGCCCTAGCGAGTTCCATCAGCTTGGAATCGACCATGCGCGTCTTCCTTAAATTCTCCTGCCTCATGCCTTGAGCACCACATTTGACCAGCTTGTCCCGGTTCATCAAAGCCAACGGATATACAAACGCCCTCCATGCTGCACCTGCATTTTCTGCCGCGGAGGATAAGTCCATTTTCTTTTCCGGATCATCTACTGTATACGCCGAGGCAAGTTTCCTTGCTTCACGAATTGTTTGTATGACGTTCTGAATCTCCCGAACGAGCCGTCCGTGCCTGTGGTACAACGTCGGGTCAGAAAGGCCATTCACAAGGAGTGCTCTTTCATCATCGACATCCGCGGCGCTCGAAGCCATCTTTCCCTCCTTCCCTTCCTGCGCCGTCGACGCTCGGCGGACATCTTTCGTCAACACGAGTTGAAGGTCTTGGTCGGTTGGCTTTGGCGCTAGATCCTGTGTCCTCCAAGAGGCAGTCATTGTTTCGGACATGATATTCAACAGGAGTTAACAAACATACAACAGGCCGTTTTTGTGGTCGCGAAAGTCTTCCGTCGAGGTCCTTCAGATCTTATATGCGGCCCCCTCGACCTGCTTACGGGGAAGTCAGGGAAAGACACACAGGAAGCTTTGAGACGCATTTCTAGCCGAGCTGCAACTTGCAATCGTCGCGCAGATCCGCTGAACGATCGTTGACCCCGACTATATCGAAAGTAGTCCCCGTGCATCCGTTGCGTCATCTTCGTAACTTTCTAAGCGAATGGGAAGCTCAGAATCCGCTTGTTGCAAGAGTCATCCCAAAGAGCGCTCTAATTCGAACAAGTCGCACGTGAATAACATCGCTCTAGTGGTTTCTTTGCCGAGGAAAAGCAGTCAATATACAGCTGCAGCTCGCCTTGGGACAAGGTAGACAAACAACCCCTACTCTCGTCTTCTTTGATACTCCATTATACTCCTTGCCGATATCTATCTGGTACCTGATTGTTCAGACCTCAGCTTGCCAAAAGATTGCTCGAAAGCCCGCTGGAACGCCTCGTGCATGCAATTGTCGATGATGGCGATCAGGCTGGCAAATTTGACAAGGACTTCGAGAGATTGATCGAAAGCGTCATTTGCCTCAGATACGAACAAGGTACAGTTTTTCGCTCTCTGTCGATGAATGACTTGGGCTAAGATTGCGAATAAGGATGGGCGCACGATTGGGGTATTGTATTCAAGGAACATACCATGAATCAGGCATTGGTCTTTGGCAGTGGTCATTCCCGAGACTTTAGCCCCAGCCGCCCTCCTCTTCTTTTTGTCCTCCGATCGGACACCAATTCCTCCAGACCTCACAACCTTGTCACGATTCATTAATGCCAGGGGAAGCACGAACTTCTGCCAAGCGCTGTTCGCCTCCGAGATCGCGTAGAAGAAATCGTCTCCCCTCAACTTATCTGGACTACTACAAGAGAGAGCGATTTCCCGAACCCGTTTCAGTACCTGGATAACCACCCAAACAGCTGCGGATAGATGTTCGCGCCTATGGAATAACAGTGGGTTGCAAAGGCTCTCCAGCAAAGCCCTGTTGTTCCCCCCCGAGACGGGCACGTTGGATTGGGTTTCGTTTGATTTGAGGCGAGAGCATCTTTGATGGTGGGCATTTTCACGAGTGTTCGAGACACCGTCTGCCAACAGGGAGTCTGATGCTGCCTTCCCTGGCGTCATAGAGAAATATATTGCCCTGTAAGTATGAAGGGCTAGATCGTATGAGGTCACAACCGATTCCCGTGATTGATAAGGTGTGGGTTCTTAGCTACGGGTGCACGAGGGACCGGGTGTGCATCACCCTAGTGTCTGTTTCCCTTGCGAAACAAAGGAGTGTTCTAGACATTGTACCAGTTACTGATTCGAAACACGCGGGTCCGTCCGTTGAAGAAATTGTCAACGTTCAATGCTCACGTCATCAACGAACCTCATACGGCTTCTCTCGTCACCATAACGTAGCTCAACATCATCCTCTCTATCGCCACTTTTCACTCTTTCCTTCTAGAATGC
This sequence comes from Naganishia antarctica, assembly GCA_025758675.1. NCBI lineage: Eukaryota > Fungi > Basidiomycota > Tremellomycetes > Filobasidiales > Filobasidiaceae > Naganishia > Naganishia antarctica. The sequence continues at coordinate 6,505 of JANGFJ010000112.1, read as the reverse complement.
TTTGTCATTCTCTCGCCACCGATCTCGCCACTCTGTAGATACCTATAAAGCTACCTCTGTCGTAGCTAGATCTCGCCACCTGAGAAGTTTCCCCACACATCATCATTATACTCCGTATACTGATACCTTCTACGTGGTGGATTCTTCTCAGAAATCCCGGCCTACCCCAAACTATCAGAGCCGACCATCAGGGGAGCCAGTCGGTAGCAGTTAGGTAAAAGACAGAACAAGTCTAGCCGCCGCCGTCCGTGGATTGAAGCCTGACTACCCGCAAACGAGAGGTCCCATCTATCATACTGTGTATCTCAAGAAAGTGTCATGAGGCGACAGTCGCCGGGTTCAAAGCTTTCCAAAGGAAAATTCAATGCGGCGATAATTCAGTGGCGTGATGACCCTTCCTTCCAGGCGTTTACAACTCTCTTACTCTGCCTACGTTCCGTAATCGAACAGAATAATCAAGCCGATAGCTCCGATTAACATTGGGTAAAACACAGTCTCGAGATCCTTCAATCCTTGGTAGGACCCTAGGAAGCCTTGCTTCGGAACAAGAGGTATAGGCGTGGGCTGAGCAGCTGCTGGTTGCCCTAGCACTGTAGAGAACCACCTTTATCAGAAAATCGACCGAGTCTCAAGGCAAGATTCTCCTACTATTTCCCACTGTAGAGGCTTCAACTCCCAACAACGTCGCCAATTGCTGCTTATCCATATGCTCGGCCAGGTTTGCGCATAACATCGGTTCCTTCTGGCAAATTGGAAAGGCTGACATGTGAGGTTAAAAGATAGATTGACGATGACACGGGGGTAGATCTTGGGCTTACTCTGTAGCAAAGGCGGTAAGCCAAAGAAAGCCAGCTTATCGGTCATCTTCTCTCTCGTGGAATGGACTCCCAAAGGTGAAGACGGCTGCTGATAACCGGCAGGCTGATTCATGGGCGGCACTTGGCAGAAATTCATATCAATCTCAGACTCTCAGTAGACATCTCGTCGCGTAATGTGGAACAACTTACATGGATTGGCGAACCAATTATATTGGCTATGTCCGTCTTTGTTACTACTAGACCCTTGACCAGCCATTTGTGGTGTCGGAGCGATGTTTTCGCCTTGACCCATTCCTCCATGACCATAGGTTTCGACCGGTGAGGCTGTAGGGTTGCTCGAAATTCTTGAGGATAAGATGTCCAGTATCCCTGTCAGGCTCAAGCTTCCACTTCGTGGTCGTGCCGACGTTGAAAGATCATTCCCGGAGGGAGTGTTACCCGACCCATCGAACGCTGCTTTTAGGCCGAGCGGCCCCTGTATAATCACCGCCGCTAATATAGCAAAAGTTACAAGGCTGATGAATGCAGCTGGTGATACGGCTGGAATAGAAGGCATAGAGCCGGAGGATCTGATGCATTCAGGCATCAGCCACTGTTTATAAAATCTGGCAACACTGCGGCGCCTTACTCTTCTTCCGTCTTTTTGTCTTTACCACTGCTGGAACTCTTTGATGCAGACGAAGAAGCCTTCTTGGGTTCTTCAGGTGTTTCAGGCTCTGAGATTGCTTGGGTACCCTGCATCGGTAAACGTCAGTGTGCGAAGTAACGTCGGGTCGCATCCAAACGCACCCTGTTTCCTTTCCATCCTTCCATCAAACCAGAGACGCCGCCGTTTTTGAAGCCCCAGTACATCCCAGCCACTATGAGTATCGAAAGAATTGCCGTGAGAGGATCCACAACAGCTCCCGGTTCATAGCTTGAGCTTCCTGGAATTGGCAGCATCATAGGCGGAGGAACCTGGTGGAGCTGTGCATAGGGGTCAAAGGGGAAACCAGGCTGTGGTGGTGGCGCAGCAAACGGAAATCTCTGCCTGTCATCAGTGGGAGGAGAGTAAGGTGGCGGTAGATGATTGTTTGAAGATGCTGGAGGGGTGGGTGTTCCCTGTTGACGAAACGCATCGTATGTGACCGTTTGAGTCTGAGTTACCGTTATAGTACCCGTCGCTGGTGACATTTTAGTAGGGAAAAGGAGCGGGATGAAGGTGACTCCAGTGTCCTCCTTGACCGGACAACTCTAGACGACGCTAGAGTAATATAGGTGGCGTACATCAAGGTTGTATCAAGTGTCAGCTCCGTACGAACTTGGAGGGGGACAACAACCCTTTGATCTTCTCCTAATGGTAAGGTATTGATGACAAAGGATGCTTGAATATACCCATGCGATATCCTTCAGGTAGGTCAGACTAGCTGCTAAATCGACAGCCTGAGATCTAAACGCTTCGAAACTAGATGTTGATTGCTAAACCACATTGTATGCCAGACCAAAAAGGATCACGCGATAAAGGAATTCACAAGGGTGAAACTCTCTTGGGTCTGCAGTTACATAGCCCCGAACAGAGAGTTTAGCATAAAGTCAGCGTTGCCCGGCACTAACACTTGTCAGTACAGCGTAAGTGATTCTCTGGAATGTACATCGTTGTTCCCTAGCCATCTCTCCCTTCAACCATGCCTGTATCTCAGCAACACAATCCCTCTGACGAAATTGAACTCACCCTGAGACCTGTCGTCGGCTACATTCAGAACACCGTGGTCCCTGCTACACAGCATGTGGTCGGCCGAGCCTGCCATGACAAGAAAGGCCGGATGGTTTTGCAGAACGACGCTGGAAATCCATTCCAGGACGACAGCTCGTCTCAACTTTCCGCCGTCAACGCTCGCAGGTCATTTTGTGGACATTCCCACAGCACGATAGGATGCAAAAATCATGAAGCGGACGACGATAGGGAAGAGGGGGCCGACACATTGATTGTTGATGAGATAGAACAGTTCGACAAAGAATTAGCTCTACTTCAAGGAGACGTCCAACAGACTACGTCACCGGCTGTTCCAGAATCTGTCGGGAATCGCTTCTCTCCTCGCTCATGGTGGGAAAACATGGCCCGTTTCTCGAAGGAGGACAATGTACTTTTGTCTGGATCGAACTTGCAGACGTACAATTCTGAGACAATAGTGGATTCGGAGTTGAAGATGGGTGATTTTGGTACCAGACGGTCCTCTGCATGTGTTCCAATGAATCAAGCGAGACGACCCTCCATCGGGTTTCCTTTGTCAGAATTGATTAGACAAAGGGCCGCCGCACAATCAGATGGACACGGCCTTGCAGAAAAGTCACAATCGCAGGGTGAGCCAGTGATCCTTTCCTCTCTGCTTGGATCGGCCAACTCACTATGACAGCTTCTGGTGTACAGGGTGTTATACTAGAGATCCATTTGGTATCTGAGCCGCAATGCCGTGAGCTGATCCGACCAGGCTCTATCGACGTCTCCCTCGAACTGACATCTGTCCGCTCAATTGCTCCTCGATGACGATATGAACGCATTGGCGACGCATTTCAGATGTGCCGAAGGTTTCGCCACAACCCTCGTAGCCAAACCTTCGCTCCACCGAAAGGGCCGGCCATTACGCGATTGGTACTTGATATCATGCATGGGGTCAACGCCGTTGTAATCTCAGAAATACATTCATGGTATCAAGCGTTGTTTCAAAGTTAGGCGCGACTTTGATGGTCTAATCATCGAACTGAGAGAATCTGTCTCCTGGGCGCCACTGGATATATGACACGTTCATATACCACATGTCAATCTTCAGCCACTGACGAAAAAGAGGTCGGGTTTTTCGCTTTCGCATTCTCCTAGATTGTCCGATGCGTCCGGAAACCGTGGGCAATCAGTCGCACAATCTCTCTGCTTAAGCTGGTCACCCCGCTGCGCTATTCCATTAAGCTCTGTGTCAGACCCAACTAAGGGGAAACCCCTGCTCGACCACTAGGTTAGAGAACCGTTTCGCCACGGTTTGGGCCACTTCCACCTTCTCAGCTCGTTCGGCCGAGAGGCTGAAACACGAACCCACATGGCCATCCCATCATGATCACGCGACACCGCCATGCCACCTTCACGCTTGAATATGCCTTCAAACATGATTACAAATTGTACAGTCGATCTTCAATGTACAAATGATGGTACAGCGCACAAAACAGGCAATGCACAGGACCCAAGAGACGGCCAAGAAGGGTAAACAGAGAGCTGGTGCAAGGAAGAAGGATGAGCTCTCGATGACGTGCACACGGACAGCCTGCGGAGACTCACAATTCCACAAGCTTTACGATCACATCAAAGCTCGGAAAACATTCTCTCTAGTGGTTTGCACAAAGCCTGATCAGTTACTGCCTGGCCGTCTTGGTAGAACTGGTCCATGAAGTAGGTCTCCTTCCTCGAACGTATCGACCAAAAGAGACGACGCGGGATACTTCAGCAGAGGTGAAATCCATTCTCGCGACAATGGAATCGACGGGCCATCTGATATTGAGATACGCGTGAATGATGATGCTCGCTGGTAGTCTAGCTTTGAAGATTTCGGGCGATCTGGCGTATGACTTTGTCATATAAGCATGTAGAGCGAGTGCACGCGATCGAAGTTGTTCCGGAGTCATCTGTTGTGGCAAGCGACCAAACAAGTCGAATGGCACAGTGAATCCTCCAGCTCCCTTTGGGTGCGGGTAATCCGCTAGCTAAAAGGCCGAAGTCGCTTCAGAAACCCAGATCAAATCATCTCGCAGTCATCGTCGACCTCGACTCACCTTCAGCATCCATTTCGTCATTCGGTCGAACGATGAGGTTTCGGGTATTGTCTTCGCCGTAAAATCGACGTCAAGTGTCAAGGTGAAACGTTGCGGGCGAAATATATCGCCTTGTCTTCCTCCATTACGCGTCGAGAGAGCGAAAACAAGTCCAGAACTTTCCTTGTAATTTGGCTGGTCATGGCCTCGGCGTTTGTTCTGCTCACGAGATTGAAGATGAAGGAACTATCCTCAACGTTGAATTTCGCAATATTCCGAAAAGGGTCGAAGCCTCCGATTGCCCTGAACTTTGGGTCGACGAATTGAGTAGTCTTGTTTGGCGAGGTTGAAGACTGGCTACTCCTTGCCAACACCTTGCGAACTGCCGTTGCGATGTCACCGAATTCTACGCAATTAAGTTTATCCGCTCGGAAGGTAGGAGTGCTCCTGATATCAGAGAAATCACGTAAAGTGTCCTTTTGTATACGTTGCTTCTGAACGGCGTCGATAACTATCTTTCTGAAGGCTGTTGTGTCACCTTTCTCGATAACGTTGTGATCCGAGATGTATACCGTCGAAGGTTTGCGTTCCGTTGGGTTTCCTTTGACTCGAGGAGGGGAGAGCCGAATTGCATACCTGAAATTAGGGAAGCAGATGTGCACCAGTTCACCAAAGTTCTTGTCCTTGAACTGGGACAGGAGTTGGAGGAGAAGAGGCATCCAGAACGACCCGTCGTACTCGCCCCAGTCGTCGTCGCCGAGGGAGACTAGCGTTATATGCCTGTAGAAAACACGTTGGCATTTGCTGATCTGCTGAACCGAGCTCTGAATGCACTCACTTGGTATGAGCGAAGAACTCTGGTATCCGACCCAAGCAGTACGCGTCCGGATCCCAAGTACGAAGTCCCATCTCACGGTTTCCCAGAGAAATCTCGAGGTGACATCGCGGAGGTACTTGTTCCCGATGTTCAAATTGGCCAGCGTCCTCAAATAATTTCCGTCCTTCAAGATTTCTGAGATATCTTCAATGAGCTCGGTCGGCAATTCCAGGAAACGGAAGGGTTCTTGATTCTGAAGAGGCGAAGATAAGATGGGTACATTGTCATCAGTCGTTTTACAACTCATTGCTTACCCCTTTTCCCTTTTTTCCCTTCTTCCCCTTTTTACCTGACTTGGTCATGATGTACCGAGTAGTGTAAAAGATGGACGATCTTCCAACTTGCTGGCCGGGGTGTGATGACGCCGGAATGCCCGGTGGGAGGGTAACCAAACGGGTCGGTATCCGCGCTTGACGATGACACGAGTCTGCGAGGTTGGGGATACTATCAGTACCTCGAGTCCGCGCGCGTTTCGGTTGAGTCCGCGGACGGACAGAGCTAGGGCGGCGGACAGACTTGCCTGCGAAAACTGCGGCCGATTCCGAATAGGGCGTTCTATCGGACTGATGCACGCGGAATAGGTCGACCTATTTGGAGACCCAAGTCGAAATGGGTCAGTGCTGTGTCCACGACCTATTTAGGTTCACCCTATTTGCTCGTTGTAACTGTACTGCTACTGCTGCGTTACATAATCTGTCGTGTGCCTGCCATACTGTGATCGAGAATCCATCAACATGACAGCCGTTCAGCCGTTGAACTATATGATTGCTATCTTTCTTTCCCCTGTTTCTGTTCAGAGTTGTTGCTTCTGTGACCGTCGCGTCTGAGTACTCGTGTCACGTACAACCGTCGAATCGACAACCCCCCACCTTGTGCCATGCGCTATCAGGAGAGCCTTGAATCCATCGATTATGGCTTGTGGTTAAATGTAAGTACTCGTCTTTGTCTCGTTCGTTGCCCTTTGCTGATCTCGCTTCCTGCCCGCTTCGCAGATTCTCCCTTGTACTTTGATAGATCATGATATGTCCATTCATCC